>VDFB02049761.1:0-69896 GCA_007258455.2 Sequoia sempervirens
AAGGCCCAACCTGACACAACTGCAAAACTGGAGCTACCAAACACTGAGCAACTGCCTCCCATGATCCTCTGCACCTATCTGTCAGCCTACGAGGATCGAAATAATAGGCTCACTCCTCGACAAACAGTGTCAGCTAAAACGGGGACATGGCAGTCCGCCCTCCCTGAAATTGCTTGTCCTCAAGCAATCTCTGCAAATACAGCTGCACTGCACCACCTGGATCCCAAGGATAGTACCGGACAATGTTCCTGCTGGCCACAACTGGCTCCTGTAACTCCCACAACTGATCAGCAAGAATGAAATACTATTCCCTAGTAACCTCAGTGCGGTCCGGCATAGGATCAAGACTCTCAGAAGGAGGCAAGTCAAACGACAAGCAACACTTACCCCCTAAAACTGCACGAGATATACTATCATCCAGCATATCAAGTACGTGCATGCTAGAACTGTGCACCTGAAACAAATTGTGTACATGCCGATCAATCATGAAGCCATATGCACTCTGCACCATATACACACTGTGATACTCCTCCGTGAGCTGAGTCTGAAATCCCGGTGCACTAGTAGGATCCCAAACGCTATCAACATTACTCTGCTCAAGACCAGGATCAGGTGAGTGACCCATATCAAACTCAAAGAGTGGATTGTCGTATGAAGATATAACATTCATCTCAAACAATGGATTGGTCACAAACGGACCCAAACCACTAAGCTGATCCCAAACGACTGTCTCAGAACCCCCGGGGTACTGAGCATAACCATGCCTGGTCTGCACAAAATCCTCCTCTACCATCCCACTCTTCCCACTAACGAGAGAGATAGAACGAAGGCTGCCATCTGTAATTCCCCTCAACACATATTTCTTGCCCTGAACCTCAAATCTCATCTCCATTTTAGGCAAGTTGAGGGTGAACACACTGATGTCCTGAAGCCATCTCATACCCAATACTAAATCCATCCCACCCAGGTTGACTACATAGAAGTCTGCCTGCAACTCATAATCATTCAGCATGAGAGTGAGATTACAAATCCGTCGAGTGCAAGTGAGTGTATATCCATCTGCCACCCAAACTCTGAATCCATCGAAATCCTCTGTCTGGAGTCTACATCTGTTGACGAAGCTCTCATCGATGAAATTGTGTGTGGCTCCAGTGTCGAGCATAGCAATACATCGCTGTCCCTCCACTAATCCCCTAAACCTGAATGAGTCATCCCGTACACTAGCATATAACACCAACGGGGATAAGTTGGCATCTGGCCCAAACTCCATAGAGGCATTCCCGGCCTCTGCATGTTCTGAAACAACCTGCTGGTCTGAATCATCAGACTCGTTATCATCATGGTAAACCCACATGGCGCGGTTGGCTCTGCCCTTCGGTCTCAAAGGACAATCATGCTCCTTGTTGTAGGGTGCTTTGCACCAATAACAAAGTTGTTTCTTTCTCAATTCATCCCGAGTTGCATCATCAATTCTTGCAACTGGTTTCTTTTTTGGTTCTGCAACTGGTGTATGACTCTCCTCCACAGGCAAGTTGTTTGTCTTAGGCTGAAATTGTTTTTTCGGAGCAGCAAGCTCCATACTCCTTGCCTTCCGCGTCGCCTCCTGAAGAGTAGGAGGGTCAAAAGCCTTAACCCGCCCTCTCATGGGTTCTGTTAAACCTTCAACGAAGAGTATGATGAGTCTCCGTTCTGAAATCCCTGTCACCATGACTGCCACTCTCTGAAACTCACCAATATATGAATCCAGACTACCTGTCTGTCTGAGCTGAGCCAACTCCCTGAAATAAAGTTCTGGATCCTTTTTATCAAATCTCTCTATCAGCCTGCTAGTGAACTCCTGATAGGTATTGACTGCATGATGGCCTAGCGTATACATGTCGTGCTGCCACCAGTCATGCGCTACTCCGTCAAGATGTAAGGTAGCAAATTTAATAGCCTCATCCTCCTGCATAGGCCTAAGTGATAAGTAATTGTCCAGTTTCTGAACCCAAGACCTCGCTGATGTCTTTTCAGACCCATCAAAATATGGCAAGGTAATCTTGCTAACCGCATACTACAAATCCCGGTTCACCTGTGGCTGCGGCTGCTGATGCTATGGGGGTCTACGGTCAAATCTGCCTCCTCCTCTGGGTTTATAGACATCAATAAACTCATGAAACGTAAGTGCCTGCCGGATCTCAGGTGCTAGTGACATGTACTCACCATGAAATCTCGTCAAGTCTGCCACGGACATGCCATTATGTGACTGAAACTCCTGATGCTGCCCTTGATGCTCTTCCCCTGGAGTCTGTGGTGGAGTCTCTCTAGGTAAGAAAGTAGGCTGACCTGGCCTACGCTCCTGATAGATCGGTGACGGCTGCCGAGGTGCTGATGCTAATGGTTGATCCACTGGTGCAGTCCCGCTCGTCTGACCAATCTGTATGTAATGAGGCTGTGTGGGTGTGTGTTGTCTAATGGTACCCATCAACTGAGACATCATGTCCATCATATTATCATGCCTCCGTCTAAACTCCTCATCGGTAATATCACCCTCTGCATGCGCCTTCCCTGGATCCCTGCGAGTCTCTGAGGAAGTCTCACGTTCTGCCATTAGGGTTGCAACACTGTTTTCACTGCCGTCAGAACTGGATCTGTGAATACCAAGTACTCCTGATATGGTCTGACCTTCAGGGATAGGTGGACCTGTCCAATCCTCGTCTTTGCCTGTCCCTACACCTTTAATGTAGTGAATGGTATCTTTGTTCATGAAAAAGCACTAAAAAGCACACTGTATTCTGAAAAGGCACTGAAAAAGCACAGGATGGCAGGAGATCTGTGCTCTGATACCACTGTCAGAACCCGGATGGTTCTCTATTCTGAAACCCTAACTGAAACTGAGGATTTTTGCAAGTTTTTGTGTTTTTGTATTTTTTGAGGTTTTCAGGCAAAAATGTAAAAGCTGCGATTTTGCTAAATAATGCTAATAAATTCATATAAATTTCAAATGGCAATGAAATGACTCTGAAATGCTCAGAAACTAAAGGCGCATCATTTATTTCAAGTTCCAGAGCTATTACAAAGGTAAAGAACAACAAATGAATGAGATACAGATTTATTATGACAAAAACCTGACCTCTTTGCAGCCACCTTGGGAAATGTGTAAAGAGTACGGCCAGCTCCAAGTATTCAGTAACCAAGCTTGAAATCAGAGGAATAACTCCCAAGAACCTAGGCGCCCCTTATGCCAGAGACTGGAGGTCAAAAGCTTGATCGATTTCTTCTGGTGAAAAGGTACGGCCCTTGCTGGTACGGCC
This sequence comes from Sequoia sempervirens, assembly GCA_007258455.2. NCBI lineage: Eukaryota > Viridiplantae > Streptophyta > Pinopsida > Cupressales > Cupressaceae > Sequoia > Sequoia sempervirens. The sequence continues at coordinate 3,294 of VDFB02049761.1, forward strand.
TGACAGCAGCAGCCTTTAATGTGGTACGACACCTTGGAAAATGTGCCCAGACTCTGAAGAAAGATCTCTGAAACAAGTCGCCTCTATCAACTGATGAAGATCTCTGTAAATCTCTGCCAAAATGGATGAGTAAGCACAGTCTGTGATCCCTGTGTGAAATCACCAAGTGCAAGCTTCAGCTGGTATTGCACAGCCTCAATCTGCCTAATCTCTGAAGAGTTTTCGTTCTCCAGAAACGATCATTTGCCAGAGACCCTAGGGTTTGCAAACTCCAATGCACAGAGCAAAAGACAAAAGTCGAATAATAATATCAGAGTAGTTCGATTTTGCCTTGACTGGTAAATATATACTCCATAAAAATTCGACCCAACTCCTTTTAATTAATCATTTAAATAAAATGATTTATTTCACCTTTGATACTTAGGAGAAATAATAAATAATTAAATGGCGCCTCAATTTAATGAATAATAAATATTCACTAAGTCAAAAATTAATACTTTATTATAAAGTATAATAAATACTTTATAACTGGCCAATTTAATTAAATATTTAAATACTTCAATAAAGTGACTTTAATATAAAGTCAAATTATTAAATATTTAATAAATCATTAATTACTCCTTATTTCTTCGTCTGATCACCCAACTGCTGAACTGGGTCGACTCTGAGCTGAATAGTTGAACCAGGTGCCCTACCCAAAATAGCAGCTTCCGCCTAACCTAACTTTCTAAAAATAGAAAGTTCCTGAAAATGCACTCTGGAAGATTCTGCGAAGGCCCAACCTGACACAACTGCAAAACTGGAGCTACCAAACACTGAGCAACTGCCTCCCATGATCCTCTACACCTATCTGTCAGCCTACGAGGATCGAAATAATAGGCTCACTCCTCGACAAACAGTGTCAGCTAAAACGGGGACATGACATAATCAAATGGTAAGTAGCAATTGAACAAAATAATAATTAGCAATTACTAAATAATTAAATTAAATTGAACTTTATTTTAATTGAGAGTTTATATGAAAGGGAAAACTCTCTAGATGAAACACACACCTTATACATTGCTTCATGCTCTAAATTCAACTATTTTGTAGCCTTTTAATAAGAACCAAAAAATATGAATTCAATGGTCATTATAGTTGGTAGTGATATATGAATTTGGAGTAAGACAAACTTGTTAGAAAGTTAAAATTGTTTTTGAATTATTTATATGTGGTATCCACTTGTCGTGGCCATAACTCAACTTAAAGTTTGACATCGTGAGAAAGTTATTCATGTGTCTTGAAAGTTTGTTAAAGGAAAGTCTTAGAGCCAAATTTCACATTAAAGCAAAGTTTTAGAGCCAAATTTCTCATTATCCAATTTTGTTTCAAATTGCGACTTGGATGACCTTTGGTGGTTCTTTATGTCATTCATTCTTATTTGAGAAGCAATAGGCCCCTAATTTTTTGTAATGACTATTCTCTAATAGTCTAGTCTTGCATTAAGAATTAAGTGAAGATTTATTAGGGAACTTAGAATTTAGGGGAAGAACTGAAATCATTTTCAATGTTGTGAGTATTATTAGTAGACAAAAAGGGAAAGGTCCCATCTCTACTATAATATTTTTTGTTGGATTGTTAAAAGGAGGGAATTGTAAGGAAATGAGAAAGAGAGGTGGAAGGTTGGAAAAAGATAAAAAGGAGTATCATAAAAATTGAGTTTTTTTTAATAATGTAAAACGTTTCTATAAAAAGTTTATTTATTTATTTTTTGATAAGTAAATTGTAGTCTTGGGAACTATTTTCATTGTATGATATTATAATCAAAGTTTACATCAATTTATTTGTTTTGGATTGAAACAAAAAGAATTGTATCATTATAAAGAAATAGGGGACTACTAACAAAAACCTTTACTAATTTGATATTCATTTGCTTGACTCCTATATGCTAAATATAACCTTTATTTGAGATGAGCATACTCATCCAAGCTATACCCTTTGTTGTTGCTAGTCCTATGGCTTGCTTTAGGAACTCTAAACCTCTCAATGCCTTTTTTCTCCTTTTGGCCTCATTTTGCAACATACTCAATACAATGAATGGTCTTCATTGTCCACTAACTTCCCTATTATTTACTAGCAACGACTTGTCCAATAGTGGCATCCTTATTCCATTTATCACTACCTATCCAACATAATCCAAACCCCCAAGGAATTCACTTTTGATCATGTATTGGCCATTTTCTTGATTAATTATTTAGCTTCTCCAAGATCTAACAATATTGCTACAAACATAGACGAGACATTTGTGTTTACCTTATGTTGATGGTCTATAACCATAAATTCCTCCCCCAACATTCATTGCATTAAATGAAGGAGTAAGCCACTCCTCGCCTTACACAAATTGTTTAGCCTTTTCTTCATTATGCCACTCAAGATGGTCATTTGTCTTAGGCCACCAACTAGACACATAGGCGTTTCCATTAAGCTACTTTGGATTAACAAGGTTTTGATTTCTTTGCGGGATGGAATTCTCAATATATTAGAAAATATGTTCTTAATCATCATTAGGTTTTTGGCATGGATAAAATATTTCCACTTAAATGATGAGTAGAGGTCCCCCCCTTAAAGATTTCATGACTCTCTTCACAATTATTGTTTTAATTAATGTTTGGACGTATGAGTTAAGTCATAGTTTATTTTCCTTTTGACCATCAATGTGGCATCCATCTTATGTGTAAGCCTTGGCCAAGGATTGGGTTTTAAATCTATTATACAATATTCAACGACATAATCCACTCAATTGACCCCCCTCTAAACATGCTTAATGATATAACTTTCTAGCTATCCAAAAGAGGCTAGACTTGTTGAAGGGAGTTGTTGATATTCTAATTTGGTGATTTTTCTTCTTTACTGCATTGATTGTTATCATTGAATCACCTCCAATTTCAACTCTTTTGCACCCATATACATTGCATATTTGTAGCCCAAGGATGAGGTTTGGACTTTCACTTCACTGTTAGTTCCCTTTTTAGCCTCTTTGATGTTGTACCCATCAATTTTATAGATGCTCTGGATGCTCCCAGATTCCCTTTTGATGCTCCCTCAAAATTCATCTTAAAAGTATCCTAAAGGGGGTGGTTTCCATTGTGTTTCTTTTCTATGTTTTGAAGAACCATTTCTTTCTTCCCCATTAATAGGGTAGGTAATTTCTCTAGTACTCTATAGTAGTTATCATTTTTTTGTTAAAATTGTTCAAGTGTCTACTTAGTTCTTGAAAAACTCTATAAATCCTTTTGAAAATTTGGAAGAATTTTCTCTGGAATAAACTATTTGATTTTTTTTTAACATGTACAAATGGAATACATATATGTATAATGTATTTTGTAAAAGGTTAAAACCTTGCCTATTGACTTTGCAAAGCAAGATGCACCACATATTGTGGCATGACCCTATACATTGGGTGTAGTCCTTTTAGGGATGGCAACTTGTATACAAGCTTGCCACCTCCTTAAGCCTCGTGAATATTTTTTACGCAATTTAACCTTCACTATATAATTTAAATGAATTTTAATTAGGTTTGCATATAAATTTATTTTTATTAAGGATTAAAGATTAACATATTTTAGAATATTAAAATTACTTCTATATTTAATTCATAAATAGTGTACATAATGTTATGATATATACATGCATACACATATTATGAATGTGTAATATTTTAATATATAAACATAAAATTATTACACTGCTATAGAATAACACTCACATATATGTTTGTTTATAATAGATTTAATTCTAATGAGGAATATTACATGTCATATATATAATATATGTATTTATGTAGTTACTATTTGAATTCCTTAATAGCAATAGATTTCTTTTAAAATGAATAAGGCTAATAACAGTTAAAAAGCTAATGATCTTTGATGCAATAATTTAGGAAAAAAATTGATAGTAACTAAACACATATTTTTAAGAAAACAAACTCATCATATATATATTTTTTATGCATGGATATACATATTTCATTCTTTATTGAAATCATATTATACAAGTAATGAACTAATACATAATTGCAAAGGAATCATAAGGAGTTGATATCTCCTAAATACAATAAATTGTTGACATACAATTACAATCATTTTCTTAAATATAGTGACATATAATCCAATGTCTTTGAGTACAAGTCCAATGCTCTGTATGAGTGCAAACAATGTGGTTTTGTCAAGATGCATGGAGGGAGAGAATCATTCGAGTGCTTTACCTTCAACTATAGATTGATGGTTCCTTACACACCTTCCTATTGGAAGTGGCCTTACTCTATAACAAGGGTGATAAGTCGTGGTATCTGCAAATTTACCATGTCAATTTGAGATTTAAGTGTAAAATTACTACACTAGATCACATATAGCTCATCATGCATCCCTAGATTCCCTTTAGCTACATGATGTCCAACTAATACACAAACTTGTAGATATTTATGAATTGACAATGCATGTAGCAAACATTACTTTAACCAAAGCTTTCAATTTAATCACATTCCAATACATGGATATGCATGCCATATGTTCACACAATACTATCTTTTGCTTCAATCAAAAAACATAACATTGATAAAGTATTATAAACTTAAATGCAACTAAAAATACATTCAAGCATATCATAATAAAATTTAACTTCCTAATCAAATACTAAATGCATAATAACTTGAGGGTTTTCAACTCACGACATAATGCAAATGAATACCACCATAAGCTACAACTAGTCATCAACATGAATTATATACCTTCAAACACATATATTCCTTACCAAAAACAATGTAATAGAGTAGAGATATATTCTACTTTATACATGTAAGGACTAAATAATATCTTAATATACTCATGATTTGATGAATCCTTTTCTTGTGTCGTTTTCTCCAACTCCTTCCAATCCCTTTCAATCTCCAACTCCTCTTTTCCACCTCTTTCCCCTTGCAAAATCTGTGCCAAAATAGATAAAATACAACCATCTTTGATTCTATGATGAGTAGCCAATATGTCATCTTGAGGCTCCATGTGTGCAAAAACTCCCTTCTTCACCCTAAAATCTCTCCCACTTCCAGCAAAATTCTTTCAAGTTCCAGCCCCATGATTGTGATTGCCTTAAGTAGTAGGGTTCCATATTGTTAATAATGCCCTTTTCTGCTTTTTTATTTTTCATTTTTTAGATTTATAAACCTTTTAATATCATACTAGATTTTCAATGTTGGGAGTATTATTAGTAGAGAAAAAGAGAGGTCCCATCTCTACCATAACATTTTGTTGGATTGTTAAAAGGAGGGAATTGTAAGGGAAATGAGAAAGAGAGGTGGAAAGTCAGAGAAAAGATAAAAGAAGTATCATAAAAAAATAGTTTTCTTTATAATATAAAATGTTTTGTAGATTTTCATTTTATTTTTCTATCAAAAGTTTATTTATTTATTTATTGATAAGTAAATTATAGTCTTGGGAACTATTTTCATTGTGTGATATTATACTCAAAATTGACATTAGCTTATTTGTTTTCGATTGAAATAAAAAAAATGTATCATTATAAAGAAATAGGAGACTACTAACAAAAACCCCTACTAATTTGATATTCATTTGCTTGACTCCTATATGCTAAATATAACCTTTATTTTATGTACATATTATATTTTGTATAAATTTTTTTGTAAGACTGTTGTGTAAAAACTCATGTGTCTATCTCATTATTAGAGTCTTTTGAGATGAGCATACTCATCCAAGCTATACCCTTTGTCGTCACCAGTCCCATGGCTTGCTTTAGGAACTCTAAACCTCTTAGTGCCTTTTTTCTCCTTTTGGCCTTGTTTTGCAACATACTCAATACAATGAATGGCCTTTATTGTCCACTAACTTCCGTATTATTTACTAGCAATGACTTGTCCAATGGTGGCATCCTTGTTTCATCTATCACTACCTATCCAACATCATCCAAACCTCCAAGGAATTCACTTTTTATCAATGTATTGGCCATTTTCTTGATTAATTCTTTAGCTTCTTCAAGATCTAACAATATTGCTACAACATAGATGAAACATTTGTGTTTACCTTGTGTTGATGGTCTATAACCATAAATTCCTCCCCCAACATCCATTGCATTGAATGGAGTAAGCCGCTTCTCGCCTTAAACAAATTGTTTAGCCTTTTCTTCATTATGCCACTCAAGAGGGTCATTTGTCTTAGGCCACCAACTAGGCACATAGGTGTATCCATTAAGCTACTTTATATTAACAAGGTTTTGATTTCTTTGAGGGATGGAATTCTCAATATATTAGAAAATGCGTTCTTAATCATCATTAGGTTTTCCTACCTTGGCGTGGATAAAATATTTCCACTTAAATGATGAGTAGAGGTTGCCCTCCTTGAAGATTTCACGACTCTCTTCACAATTATTGTTTTAATTAATGCTTGGACGTATGAGTTAAGTCTTAATCTATTTTCCTTTTGACCATCAATGTGGCATCCATCTTATGTGTAAGTCTTGGTCAAGGATTGGGTTTTAAATCTATTATACAGTCTTCAATAATGATATCATCCACTTAATTGACCCCCCTCTAAACATGCTTAACGATATAACTTTCTAGCATATCCAAAAGAGGCTAGAGTTGTTGAAGGGAGTTGTTGATTTTCTAATTTGGTGATAAATTTTTTCTTCTTTACTGCATTGACATTTATCACTAAATCACCTTCAATTTCAACTCTTTTGCACCCATATACATTGCATACTTGTAGCCCAAGGATGAGGTTTGGACTTTTGCTTCAGTGTTAGTTCTCTTTTTAGCCTCTTTGATGCTATACCCATCAATTTTATAGATGCTCTAGATGCTCCCATATTCCCTTTTGATGCTCCATCAAAATTCATCTTAAAGCATCCTAAAGGGGGTGGTTTCCATTGTGTTTCTTTTCTATGTTTTGAAGAACCGTTTCTTTCTTCCCCATTAATAGGGTATGGAATTTCTCTAGTACTCTATAGTAATCATTTTTTTGTTGAAATTGTTCAACTATCTATTTAGTTTGTTCTTGAAAAACTCTATAAATCCTTTTGAAAATTTGGAAGGATTTTCTCTTGAATAAACTATTTGATTTTTTTTAAACATGTACAAATGGAATAGATATATATATATATATATATATATATATATATATAATATGTTTTGTAAAAGGGTAAAGCCTTGTATTTTGACTTTGCAAAGCAAGATGCATCACATATTGTGGCATGACCCTATACATTGGGTGTAGTCCTTTTAGGGGCGACAACTTGTATACAAGCTTGCCACCTCCTTAAGCCTTGTTGTGAATATATTTTATGCAATTTAACCTTTGCTATATAATTTAAATCAATTTTAATTAGGTTTGCATATAAATTTATTTTTATTAAGAATTAAGGATTAACATATTTTAGAATATTAAAGTTACTTCTATATTTAATTCATAAATAGTGCACATAATGTTATGATATATACATGCATACATATATTATGAATGTATAATATTTTAATATAAACATAAAAATATTATAATGCTATAAAATAACACTCACATATATGTTTGTTTATAATATATTTAATTCTAATGGAGAATATATGTCATATATATAATATGTGTATTTATGTAGTGACTATTTGAATTCCTTAATAACAATAGATTTATTTTAAAATGAACAAGGCTAATAACAATTAAAAAGCTAATGATCTTTGATGCAATAATTTAGAAAAAAAATTAATAATAAATAAACACATTTTTTAAGAAAACAAACTCATCATATATATATATATATATATATATATATATTTCATTCTTTATTGAAATCATACTATACAAGTAATGAACTAATACATAATTGCAAAGGAATCATAAGGAGTTGATATCTCCTAAATACAATAAATTGTTGACATAAGATTACAATCATTTTCTTCAATATAGTGGCATATAATACAATGTCTCCAAGTACAATATTATATAGTCCAGTGCTCTGAATGAGGGAAAGGGTGGTTGATGTCGCTGGGCGGAGTCACAAAAGGGCTTGAAAATCTCTAGATTCAGGGTCTGGGATACCTCTAAGTTATCAAAAAAAAAAATTATATATTCCAGTGCTCTAAATGAGTGCAAACAACGTGGTTCTGTCAAGATGCATGGAGGGAGAGCATCATCTGTGTATCTATAAATTTACCATGCCAATTTGAGATTTAAGTGTAAAATCACTACACTATCACATATAGCTCACCATCCCTAGATTCCCTTTAGCTACATGATATCCAACTAATACACAAACTTGTAGATATTTATGAATTGACAATGCATGTAGCAAATATTACTTTAACCAAAGTTTCCAATTTAATCACATTCCAATATATGGATATGCATGTCATATGTTCACACACAACTATCTCTTGCGTGAGTCAAAAAAATAACATTGATAAAGTTTTACAAACTTAAATGCAACTAAAAATACATTCAAGCATATTATAATAAATTTCAACTCTCAACATATCTAGTTGGATATACAAGCAATACAAAATAACAATAATAACCACAACTTATGACACTATTCTAGCACCACCAAAGATGATAGAAATTTATTATATTCCAATATACTTATGAATTCACATTCATAGCTATGAAAAAGAAGTGACCAAGGCTAACTTGTACAGTTATTTATTGGTAGTAATAAGGTATACAAAAATCTATGACTAATTTCTCCACCCATTTGATAGAGTATGATTTACAAAGTATGCAAGAAAGTAAAAAATTAATATTTCATTTATTAAAGTAGGGATGTATCCATCACTAGAGAAATTCCATTGAATTATAATACCATTAGAACCCTTTCTTGAATTGAGTAGTGGATTATAGTGTTTGGAACAATAAAATAGGAGTTTTTTATCCCACACTAAAATTGTTACAACCCTTATGTGGACATCAATTTTGGTACCCACAAGTCTCTCTAACACTTCTAGGGTTTTTCAACTAAAAGGAGAGGGATGGGCCAAAATGCATAATGTCTCCACTCAAAAATAATGCAAGTATGAAATAAATATGCCTAAATGCAATAAATTGATAAAGGAAATGAATTATTAATGTAAAACCTAAGAAATGCAAGTTGTTTGAAAACACATTGTGATATGCAAAATGACCTAAGAATGTAAACAAACAATAACAGAAATGAATGAGATTGGAGAGGTGCACCTAGAAACTGGAATGCGATGCAAAGAGGCTCTAGAATCCTGCAAAATTTGTTGTTGAAGCCAATTGGAATACTTACGCCAAGCTAGGTGACTTAGTCCTATTTCAAGGAGATTTTATCGAAACAAGTTTCAGCCAAATGGGTATCCAGAAATGCAGAAATCACTTTTTAGGCCTGGTAGTGGGACTAATTCACCATAGATGGCGACTTAGTTCATCTGGTGATATTGGGAAATTTGGGGTATAAACCTGTAGCTCTTAGTCTACACTCCTCTTCTTGATAGGTGTCTAGTCTTGATTATGCAGAAATTGGGTTGAAAGAGGTCTCCAAGCTTCACTTAGGGTTTTGTTGACTTGAATGACTTTGATGGATTGGAAATACCTTTTTATCACCTTTCTCTTTGATAAATTTTCATACAAGACCTGTAAAACACACATGTAAAGAGGGGGAAAAGGGTTAAGGATTAGAGAATAGGGGTTTGCCTTGGTCAAACCACAATTTGGTAATCAAACCCTAGATAATGAAATGAAATAGAAAGAGAATGATGAATGAACAACATGCAATGTCACAACTCACCAAACCCTTAATGTAGAAATTTGAAGATATGCAAGTAGATGCTCCAATGGATGCTTGATAATGTTGAGAATGCTTGATAATTATGAATGATTGTATGCAAATGTTTGGATGAATGTCTTAGACTAATGGGGGTGAAAATGAGAGGAAAACCCTTTATTTATACTTGATTTTATAAAATTTCCTGAAAATAACACATCATAGGCTAACCTTAAGGTTAAGAGAATAATATCCCACCAGAAATTTAAAATATTTTTTATTTTTGTGCTTAGTGGGACTAAGTCGCCCCAGGTGGCGACTTGGTCCCACCAAGGAAATTTTACTAGTTGGGACTTAAAGTGTATTTAATTATGTTTAACGATATTATTCTCCAAAATATACTTAAGTAGGGTCAAAAATTGTATTAAGGGGTCATTTGAACATAAGAAAGGGTCAAATTAGTGATGACAAGCCTAGAAAAGCATGAAAATTTGTTACAACACTTTCAAATAAGACTCAAGGTAAGTGATAAAAAGAGGTTATTTAAGTGAATTATAATGAAAAGGGCATAAAAAAGTGTGAAGTTGGGTTAGAACACTTCACAACACTTTTACAAGGCATCCTAGAATTCTTAATGATTCACAAGGGTCCAAGACCTAATGTGAATGTGTTGGCCACATTACAACATTAAATCTAGGCAAAATCAAGCCAAAATCCATAAAGAGAGACTCAAATGAGTGTAAAAATGTCCAAATATGCATTTTTTGGCAGCACATTAAGCCCCCACTTTAGTGTGAGTTGAGAGGATGAACTTGCTTCAAACTCACACTAAAGTAGCCCAGCATGCACATCAAGAGGGATCCAAATGCATACATTCCAGTAAGATGAGACAACAACAATCAAGAGGGATGATCAATCCCCCAGGATCAAGATCCCATGGCAAACCAAACATTAGCACAACGGAACACACATGAACATGATGAAAAAGAATGAAAGGGAGAGAAGGAGAAGGAAAAATAGAGTCAAATCAAGCTTCGATCATTTTTCCATACCGTTGTGGATTAAATCTAGGCTATTTGTCCAAAAAAAAGAAAATGTATACTCACTTTGATGTGAGAAAACTCATGGTTGTCTGCCGAGTGAGAAGACCCAAAAGGTGAGAAACATACACTCATGGCTAGTATGCACTCACACACATGCATGTGGCTATGGGGAAAGTCATACTTTGGAATGGACTTCCCGCTCAACCATACCAAAGTTATACCTTCTGATAACTTTAATAAGGCACCACAAAAGAAAATGACAATTTGAGCTTCACGAGATAAGCAAAAATTTGTATGCTTGGAGCTCATGAACAAACAAAATGGAACCACAAGCATGCAAGTTGTGTTATACAAGGTGACCATATAAAAAATGCAAAATGCAACATGCAAAAAATGTCCAAAGGATTCTTGCTTGGTTCATGCGAGGTCTATAACTTAGGGAACATTGTATCTAATGTCTCGAAAAGAGGACCAATCAAAGAATGGAAAATTTGCAACTTAGGGGATGCAGTGTGTTGCATCAAGCCACCAAGAGGAATGTAATATGCTAGGATAAATCATGCTCGTGAAGGACACTACACCCAATGTCATCCACAAAGAAACAAATGCATTGTATGAAGTAGCAAGGCTGGACTAAGAACCAAGAAAAGGAAAAATGAAAATGAATAATGCCAATGTATGCCCCCACTTTAAAGGAATTGCTACACACCGTATTGTGAGCAATTACTTTAAGTAGAAAATGAAAAATACAAACAAGAAAGAAGACATGAGAGTCAACTTGGAAAACCCTATGCCAAGTCATATGTTTCTAAGTAAGGCTACACCATGTGAGAGAAAGGAAAAAGACAAAAGGAAGGGGTTGCCCCCAAAATGAAAACACCAAACACATAAGGTATCTATGGATTTGGGGTCAGTATGTTCTTTGCTGCAATATTTTGTAAAGAGCTTGGAACTGTCATCATTCCCTAAATACATAGAACTAGAAGAATGAAACAAAGAGACCAAAAACAAAGAAAAAGAAAGATCTATTTGGGTCAACATGGAAGAGACATAGGATGTCTTGATGCTTTGCATCATCCCAAAAAGTAAAACACAAGCAAAAAGAAAAGACGAATGAAAATGGGAAAGCTTTTGGGTCAACATGAGAGAAATTTTGGTCTCAATGCCTTGCATCATCCCCAAAAGGAAAACATAAGCAAAAGACAAAAGAAAAAGGCAAAGAGAAAGAAAGGGGGCTTTTTGGGTCAACATGAAAGAGACATTTCGGTCTCAATGTCTTGTGTCATCCACAAAAGGAAAACACAAGCAAAAGATAAAAGAAAAAGGCGAAAAGTGATACACAACATATAGAAGAATGAAGGTACAAATAGAAGAATGTCACAAAGAGAAGGAGAACATCAAACATCACGTCACAGGGGAGCATGCTACACACATACAAACACACAAAAGAAAAAGAAAAATAAAATGCAAAGACTAGTAAGGCAAATACAAGTCAACCATCAAGCAAGTCATTCGCCTCCCAATCATGTTCATGATATGCCGAGGGTGGGCAACTAGCCAAAGAGACAAAGTGCAAGTGTCGAACTAGGGGAAGCACCAGGTTCTGTACTCTTTGTAGGAGATTTATCATTTAAGATTCATATCATTATGCACCTCTTCATCGTCATCCAAATTAATCACAACAGGAGGACGAATGATAATGTCCAATGAAGGGTGTAACTTTTGTTGTGGTTGTTGTATTGGGTCATTTTTTTGTGATTGGGGAGGAGGGTCGTCATGCATTGCTTTTGTCAAGTGTGGATTTTGATTTTCTTTGTTTTCTTCATCTTATAGCTTGCGAGCAAGGGCATGAAATCTATGCCTACACTCCCTAGCTCCTCTGTTTCTTTTGGTTTTATTATCAAGCTGTGTTTGTGAAGGAGTGGTTTGATCAACCATAAGTTGCTTGTCTTCCCTAAAGGGAGGAACAAAAGGAACCATGGAAGTTTGTTCATCCACTTTCTCCTTTGCTTTATAAACTTGTTTTATATGAGGAGGCATGATGGAGTTGTTATCATTATCTTGTGGTCTCTTGGATGATGTTAGGGAGATTTCAAGTGTTGGTTGAGTTTAGTTGGGTGGTTCATGTTTGGGTTGAAGCATTGTTTCATCTAGGATAGGAGTGTCAAAAGTGGACGGGGACATGTTGCGGAGAGACAATTCTGCAATTTTCTTTGCTTTAAATTTTTGGTAAGCAATGAAAAAGAAGTCTTTGAAAGGAGTTATAGGTTCCATGGGCTCATGCCAAAAATATTCTAAGGAAAAGTTTCCTTTAGAAGACAAAGGGTAAAATCCACTATGATGAATAGTGAATATTTCATTTTCAAAGGGAAACTTTAAACATTTGTGTATGACCGAAGGGAAAACTTTCAATGAGTGAAGCCATGGATGGCCTAGCCTCAAACGAATCTGGTCTAAGTGCGGGATGATGGAGAATGTAACATCCAATGTTTTAGGTCCTATTTGTAATGGAAGGATGATTGATCCTATCGTAGGGAAAGCAAAACCATTATGTATTTTGATCCATGCTCTTGGTTTATCATATTCATCTTGATAAAGAACATGTAACACTAAAAATTCCTTAGTGATCACGTTCTCTCCATAGGCGTGATCTATGAGTATCCCATTAGTGGGCTTATCGTAAATACAGTTGGCTATGTAAAGAGGACCATCGAGGATATTTTGAAGTATGTCCATAGAGGAGAAAGTGATATCAAGAGATTTCTTAGGTTGGCCCTTATGAGGGATAACTTCTATCACACCTACCATTTCATCCATAGGATTAATAATGGTAATATGTGGAATAGGATTAGGATGTTCACCATCTATATTAACATTCAACTCATCATTCTTTGGAGTTTCACTAGCTTTGACAAATGAAACATTATGTTTGGGCATTGGATCAGTGAAAATTTGCAAATTTTGATTTGGAGGGGCAACCGACTTATTGCCTTGATCATTAACACCTACAATGGATAGAAGGCTGAAATCAATGAGGTCTTGCATGAGGTGTTTAAGACAATTACAATTTTTCATGTCATGTCCATTTTGTCTATGATAATGGCAATAAGGGTTGGATTTAAAGTTTGGAGGTAAAGGCTTAGTGGGATTGGGTGCTTTACCAATAGGTAAGGTAATCATTTGTTGGTGTAAAATTTGGGACATTGTGTTATGAAGGGTGTTTGATAAAGGTGTAAACTATCTTTTCGAATCTCCATACCTATAAGGTATTGTGGATTTAATCGCTGCTACTTGGTTGTTGACGTGTTCAGTTGGTTGTTGAAGGGGATTGAACTGTAAAAACCCTTTGTTTTGCTTTCTAAATGGTTGTGAATTGTTTGGATTGGCATGTTCAGATTTCTTAGCTTGACAAGAAGTGGACTTTACATCACGACTACTAACCAAATTGTGGTAATTGTAAAGGGTGGTACACAAGTGCATAAAGGAGGGAAATTTCATCATGGTGAGTCTATCCTAAAGTTTAGTTTTGAAGTTTTCTATAAACATCTTTTGAAGATGTGGATCAGGAATCTTGACTATGATTTGAGAATAAAGTGATTGATAAAGTGAGATAAAATCAGCTATCTTTTCTTCTTCATGTTTTTTGCATCTCATCAAATTAGCCAAGGTCTTCTTTGGAGTCATATGCACTTGGAAATGATTTATAAATGCATCAACTAGTTCATTGAATGAAAAAATTGAATTGTTCGGTAAAGATGAGAACCATTCCAAGATAGTGTCTTTTAAATTCCTAGGAAACAGCTTCACTAACATATCATCAAGGACAAAATCACTACATAAGGTAGTGTAAGCATTAAAATGGTTAGAAGGATCTCCCTTCCCTCCATAATTCTCAAATCTAGGCATCTTTATTTTGTATGGCATCAATGTTTGCAATATATCCAAAGATAGTGGACTGCTTCAAACATAATAGGTGGGTGGTCCATTCTAATTTTGGTTTATAGTGGATTTTTTTTTTGCATGGAGGAGACAGTTTGGAAAAGTTGTGTTATGAGAGGGTCAGTGTAAATGGTATGAGGTGGAAGGGAAAGTGGTGATGGAGTGTATGTAGTAGTAGGGCAAGTAAATGGAATGCTTATAGATGGTATGGTGGAAGAGGATAGAACATGTGATGCCACATTGGAATTAGGAATGCTAGTAGGAATAGTTGAGGAAGGAATCACATTACTAATTTGCTGCATTGATGTTGTGACTTGAGGAGTGGCATAGGTAGGTATGGATTCTACTGTTGAGGGAGGAGGAGTGTGAGGTTCTCCTTGGCTATCCGCAATGTTTGCTAGTTGAGAAACTCTACAGGTGGAAGGAACATGTTTTTGGTAAATCTCAACTATTTGTTTCATAAAGTCCAGGCCTTCGTCACATTCAAGCATGCAATGGATGTTCTCTATGGTAGGAATTGTAGTGGTTGAAATTTTTTCAAGAAACACTTGATGTTGAAGATGTGTTAAGTCATCATGAATGTTAATGATTTTGTCTTGCAGAATGGGATCATTTTTTGTGTCAACTTGCATGTCATTGGAAGGCAAAGAGTTGCTAAAGGTAGGATCCATGCCTAGTGTAGTAGTTGCAATACTAGGAGTGGAAGCTTTAGATAACCAAAGATACACAATGTGTGTATTATCGTGGGATATCATGAGTCTGGAACTTCTTCTCACTAAGGTATTAGCAATAGGGCACCAAACACTCATGCAAAGGTTTCTAAGTGTGGGTGAATCAAAATGTAGTGTAAACTAAAATCAATAAAATGTTGATAACTAAAATTCTAGAAATTGTAATAGAAATGCAATAATAGAAAACATAAATGCAGAAAATGCTCAAAAAATGACAGAAATTACAGTGCAGAATGTGCAAGAGGACTAAGTCGCCCAGTGTGGCGAATTAGTCCCAATAGTGATTTTTTGAGATTTTTGAGATTTTTTAGAATTTTTAAATGAAATTTTATGATTTTTAAGTTTTCAAATGTAGGTATAGTATAAAATGTAGAATTTTGTTGATTTTCAATGAAATGTAATGCAAAAATGCAAGCTATATGAGCCTTTCACTAATGCAATGCAATACAATGCCAATGAAATCTATTCATATGATGTAAATGCACTTGAAATTAGAATTAAAATGTTCTAAAGTCAGGTTCACCAAAATGTGGACACCGATTTTGGTACCCACAAGTCTCTCTAACACTTCTAGGGTTTTTCACCTAAAGGAGAGGGATGAGCCAAAATGTGTAATGTCCCTACTCAAAACTAATGGAAGTATGAATGAAATATGCCTAAATGCAATTTTTAAATGCAATAAACTAATAAAGGAAATGAATTATTAATGTAAAACCTAAGAAATGCAAGTTGTTTGAAAACACATTATGATATCCAAAGTGACCTAAGAATATAAACAAACAATAACAAAAATGAATGAGATTGGAGAGGTGCACTTGGAAACTGGAATGTGATGCAAAGAGGCTCTAGAATCCTACATAATTTTCTATTGAAGCCAACTAGGACACTTACGCCGAGCTGGGCGACTTAGTCCTATTTCAGGGAGATTCTACTAGAACAAGTTTTAGCCAAATGGGTATCCAAAAATGTAGAAATCACTTTTCAAGCCTGGAAGTGGGACTAATTTTCCATAGATCACAACTTAGTCCACTTGGGAATCTCGAGAAATTTGGGGACTCCTCTTCTTGATAGGTGTTCGGTCTTGATTATGCAAAAATCATACTAAAAGAGGTCTCCAAGCTTCACTTAGGGTTTTGTTGACTTGAATGACTTTGATGGATTGACAACACCTTTTTATCACATTTCTCTTTGATAAATCTGCATAGAAGACCTACAAAAGACACATGCAAAGAGGGGGAAAAGGGTTAAGGGTTAGAGAATAGGGGCTTGCCTTGGTCAAACCCCAATTCGGTAATAAAACCCTATATAATGAAATGAAATAGAAAGAGAATGATGAATGAATAACATGCAATGTCACAACTCACCAAACCCTTGATGTAGAAATTTGAAGATATGCAAGTAGATGCTCCAATGGATGCTTGATAATGCTTAAAAATTCCTGATAATTATGAATGATTGTATGCAAATGTGTGGATGAATGTATTAGACTAATGGTGGTGAAAATGAGAGGAAAACCCTTTATTTATACTTGATTTTACAAAATTTCCATAAAATAACACATCATAGGCTGACCTTAAGGTTAAGAGAATAATATCCCACCAGAAATTTAAAAAAAAATTGATTTTTGTGCCCAGTGGGACTAAGTCACCTAGGTGGTGACTTGGTCCCACCAAGGCAATTTTAGTAAGTGTTGGGAATTAAAGTGTATTTAATGATATTTAACAATATTATTCCCCAAAATACACTTAAGTAGGGTCAGAAAGTGTGTTAAGGGGTCATTTAAACATAAGAAAGGGTCAAATTAGTGATGACAAGCTTAGAAAAGCATGAAATTTTGTTACAACACTTTGAAATAAGACTTGGTAAGTGATAAAAAGAGGTTATTTAAGCGAATTATAATGAAAAGGTCCTAGAAAAGTGTGAAAGTGGGTTACAACACTTCACAACACTTTTACAAGACATCCTAGAATTCTTAATGAGTGTAGAAATGTCCAAATATACATTTTTTGGTGATACACCTTATAATTGTGAATACCCTAAAATGAACACATAACATTTTATAACTAGCAAATAAATACTTCCCAATCAAAGACTAAAATGCATAATAACTTGAGGGTTTTCAACTCACGACATAATAAAAAAGAATACCTACATAAGCTACAACTAGTCATCACGATGAATTATACCTTCAAACACATATATTCCTTACCAAAAACAATGCAATATATATTCTATTTTATACATGTAAGGAGTAAATAATATCTTAAGATACTCATGATTTTATGAATCCTTTTATTGTGTTTTTTTCTTCCAACTCCTTCCAATCCCTTTCAATCTCCTCCTCTTTTCCACCTCTTTTCCATTGCAAAATCCGTGCCAAAATAGATAAAACAAAGCCATCTTTGATTCTATGATGAGTGGCCAATATGCCATCTTGAGGCTCGATGTGTGCCAAAACTCCCTTCTTCGCCCTAAAATCTCTCCCACTTTTAGCAAAATTCTTTCAAGTTCCATCCCCATGATTATGGTTGCCTTAATTAGTAGGATTCCATATTGTTAATAATACCCCTTTCTTATTTTTTATTTCTCATTTTTTAGATTTATAAACCATTTAATATCATACTAGATTTTCAAACTTATTTGATACAAAATAAAGGAAAGTGAGTCTAAGCAATCAAGGCTATGCAAACAAGGATAACACACCAATATTGTCTATACCAAAAGGATAAAAAATAACTCATGTCAAAAGATAAACACATAACTATTTAAAACCGCAACATTGAACATATAGAGACTAAGTCATGAATCAAAACATTCAATAGAAACTATAACATTTAAAAGCATAATTATAAACCAAATAATGTTAATAGTATTACGACACCTAAAAAGCTTATTAAATGCACGAAACACGCACTCATGACCTATGAATAGTGCTACCTGTTGGTTGAATATTTTGTAAACTTAGGAGGTTTGACAAAATGGTAATTTCAACACAGTGTATGAGTTAAACTCTCCTATTTAAGGGAAGGCTCCCCCTATCTAAATAACTAAAAACAAATATGGGTGGAATGATAATCTTTTAAATAAACTATAACAATAGCTTGCAATAAATTCAGTAGAAAGGAAATGAAGTTTCCTAAAAGCTCAAAGACTTCCGTCACTTCCTTCAGGACGGGAAAGCAATCTCAAGTGCAAAGTCTTAAAAATCTGCAATCCTATCTACCCTTTTGAAAGATAATTCTAATGATAATATACAACATAAGAAATCACAAAGTTTGCAAATATGATGTATCTATTAACTACTATGAATGAGAATCGTTACGAGCACAAAGACTTGCAATTCTTCTTAATTTCTAAATTATGAATTCAATCTTCAACATTTACAGCACAAAGTCTGAAAATATTTCAATTGAAGCTCTCCCTAGCAATCTTCCACAATCTTCAAATAATCATAAAGTAATGCTCCAAAGTGACATAAGAACACAATGGATGCAAAGTGGGATTTCAACACAAAGTTTGAAATCTGCAACTCTTTGATATTATTTGAAAAAGATAAACTTATAACTATAAAGCTCAAAGTCTTTATGAGTACAAAATTCTACAGAATTTTCTTGCTTGCCAAAAAGATATCAATTACAAAGGACCCTCTCAAGTATTTATAGGAGAGAGGTCATGAGAAAAAGGTGGGAGGATCCCAACTAACTTGAGAAATTCTCTCAACCACCAACTACTTGCAATTGACTTATTCAAAATTACAGTCTCAAACTATTTTGACTTGTAACTTGATTACATGTAATGACAATTTACAAAACTGCAAGTGAAAGAAACACTTGCGATTACAAAATTTGTTTTTACATGTAGTTTGTCGAAAACAAAATGCATAAAGATAAAACATTTTATTCTAATTCAATCCTAGCTTTGAAAGATTGAAATCTGCTGATAATTTCTTGTAATTCATTTGGATCGGGGCCTAGTGTGCTCTTGGCAACCACAATAGTCTTCAAGATTACATCAAAATATCTTATCGTCGCTAATCTATGCTCTTCATAAACAGTTTGCATTTTATCAAGGATCATTCGATGATTAACAAACTTGTGAATCAAATCCATAGTAAACTGTTCTGATTCTAGCTCTTGACGAAGATTTGTCGTCATTTATGTAGTGACCATATCAGCTGCAAGTAATTCTCCTTCATGATTCAATATTCTGCAAGGGATTTTCTCAAAGATAGAAAGGATGTCTTGTTGAACTTCATCACTCATTTCTAGTGTAGCTTGGATATCTTTGATGAGATCTTGAATAACCAATGACTTTTTTGTCATGAGTTCTTCAAATTCTATGTATTTTTCTCTGTTTGGTAGGATTGAATTGCTGCATAGAATTTGTAACTTGATTTGATCTATCTCATGCCAAATTTTCAAATCTTTTTCAAGTGAATCTAAACTTTGCTTGAAAGCTTCCAAAGTTTGATTCAACTTTATTTTTGCTATTCTGACATTGTTCAAAACTTGTAATGTCTTTTCAATCATTGGTATGCTTTGATCAATCAGTTGTGTTGCCCAAGAATCAACTGCTTTGGCCTTTTGCGCAATTTTCTCCAATTGCTTGACTGATTCTTCAGAAGTGAAAGAAGTTAATGGATTAACTTGCTCTGAAGAGTTGGCAATCTTTTGAATGACTGAGATGAGTTGTGAATTCTCTTCTTTCAGCTTTTCCTTCTTTGCCAAAAGTTCATTGTAACTATGTGTTAAAATAGTTACTGAATTTTGAGCATCTTGCATCATACCAGCATGTGTTTGCTTGCCTAAATCCGCCCTTGTGAATTTATAATCAGATACTTGCATCTCATCTGGTGACTTTTCTGCAAGGGGTTCAGTTATCTCTGCATACTTCATTTTGTTGCTATCCACAACTACCTGTGAAACGGTTTTAGCCTTCTTTGAAGCTTTTGGCTTTGATCTCTTCAACTGCTGGAAATCAAATACATCTGGAGAGATTGCCTGTTTCTTTCTCTTTAGAGTGACTGAAATCAACCATGGAGGAAGATCCAATGTGTCTGCATTTGAAACAACAACCGTATTTGAAACAGCAACAGATTCATTTTGAGTCACGGTTGTTACTCTTGGAGATGTCTCAGTTTGAATCGCAACACAAGCTTGACAGGATGGCGCATTGTGATCAGCATTAGTCATGAAACAATCAAAGCTTGTAGCAGATGTATCAACTTCTAGAAGTGTTATCTGTGATGTGTTTGGATACATCGGATTAACATCAAAAACATTCTCCAGATTATCATGTATGTTTTCTATAGAAGCAGTCACTGTTGATGAAATTGATGTATGAAGAGCAGCTTTAATAGGAGGAATGTAAACCGTTGAAAAGGAATCAACATCACTATCAAATTGAGACATCAGAGACAATACTGATACTGGAGTAGCATCAATATGTGGAGACATTATACTTAGAGTAGTAGGATACTGAAAAACTTCTCCTTCTTGTTGATCGATGATTTGAATCTGCATCTCTTTAACCTCCTTTCCTTTTAATGTTGGTTCCTCCAAAGGTTGTTCTACAGCACGGTTGACTCTTAGCTTAATCCTCGTTCCTGAAGAAGAAGCACCTTCCTTGGACTTGTCTCTGACTTCTGATTTCAATCCAACAGGTCTAGCTGAATCATCTTCATTATTAACCCTAATTTTTATAGTCTTGACGCCTATACTCTTGAGCCAAGAATTATTATTTGCCAAGATTGACTGAAATCTGTTAAAGATAGAAACTGATTCTTTATTAGACCATTGTATTGCTGGAATAGAAGCGTCAACAACTCTTTGTTCTTCATATTCTGGATCTAAAATCAGCCCATCATCAATTACTCCTTCTGGAATCAAGGTTAAATTAAAATCAATAACCTGTTCAACTGTAAGCCTGCAATAGTCTATTTTATAGATGTCCTTCTTTGTTCGGAGATCTGCCCAAATATCTTCAAGGCGATGCACATGAGTAAAGGCCCTCTTTATCTTGTCCTTCATTCCTCTGTAATCAAAATCTTCCCTTGCCTTGAATCTTTTTAACTTGATCTCCTGAATCTCAGTTTCCATAGCTTTTGCCTTTGAGGTACTTGTCAAGGAGTATCTCCCAATCTGTAATGGTTTATGAGATAAGATACTCACTCTAGTTTTATGTTGCACAGCTTGCCGTGCATGTACTATCATCAACTGTCTTGCAAGCTCCATTAGAATGATTTTATCAGTTGGATACCTTGGTAGCATGTATGGCTGATCTTCAAAACAACCAACTCTCATGTAGGAAAAAGTAGGAAACTGAAGAAAAAGACAACCATATTCATTGACTTTTCTCCAAGCAACATCTGATACTTTGTTGTTTTGCAAGGTTTTGTCAAAAAGGCACATGAAGTGACCAAAGAATGCATCTTGGACTCTTCTATAATGAATCTTGCTAGGAATAAAAGGCAGCTGATCATAGTATTCCCAAACTAGAACTAGAGATCTATCTCCAATGATAGAAAGGCCTGGAAATTGCCTCAATGAAGTTGCTATGTAAACTAGATAGGAACTCATATAGAAAGTGAACATGGTAGGAACTTGTGCAAGCTGCTCACATAAACTATCACTGATTATTTCACCCCAAAAGATTGGGTGTTGTACCTTCCTAATCACCACAATGAATTTGTACATCCACTTTTCAAAGACATTGGAGAATTTCAACCCCATAATTCTACTCAAGAGAGTGATTATATCATTGATCTCTTCTTTGAAGTCAGATCGATACAGCTTGGGCAACCGAGACAGACAAGCTCGACGCTTTAGAAGCCATTTGGTATTGATGTGTTGTTTACAATCTTCCTTCTTCTGTTCATAATGATCTAGAGCACTCTTTACTGAAATATCTGAATACATAGGTGAGTCTGGAACTTTGAAAATCCTATGAATGGATTATGGATCAAGTCTTATGGCCACATTCCCATCATCTTTAATGGTTCTAGATTCTCTGTCAAAGTGAGTTGCGCACGCAAGGACGAACTCTGACTCTAGGGCAGCAACAGGAAAAGAAGCAACCAAATGAATATGACTTCTCAGCAGCAACTGCATATGATGAGAAGTTGATTTCTCAGCTCTCTCCAAAAACTCAGACATATCAACATGCCCAATCTCCATGTCTCTGATTTCTTCAATGTTTGAGACAACATGAGAAGGAGCGATCTCATTCTGGTACTTGTCGTATTTGTACTTCATCTTTTTGTTCGGTGGAGAAGCAGGTTCCTCCGTCATTGAACAAGAATCTGCAAGGCTACGATGAAAGTTCCATAAGGTCAAGACATCATCAATGTTTATAGGCGTAGACATGGTGAAGGCTCAAACTCATAATGGTGTTTTGGCTGTTTGAGGGCAGAAAATGAGCATTATATAACTCATTTCGGGTTTTTGAGGGCTGGTTGCAAGTGAAAGGGACATGTGCTTTTCATGACAAATGAAAAAGTTAGATCGCAACTTTGAAAAGTGCAAGTCACAACTTTTAGCTTGCATTTGCAGTCAAGGACAAAAAGTCCATTTTTAAGGCACTTTAAAGGCATTTCGGGATTTTGAAGGCAGGCTGCAAGTGAATAGTGGATTTCGGGATTTTGAAAAGCCTATGCAAGTTACTTTTCACAACTTTTTAATTTGCATTCTATATTGAAATCTCCAACTCGCAATGGGTGAAAAAAAACCTAATTTGCTTCAAAAAGTATCATTTTTTGTGTTTCTTTTCTATTTTCAGAAAATGGAAATGGGAATGAGATGAAGTGAAAGAATATGGATGACATGAGAACGGAATGAGTGAATATGTATAAAAATGAAATGGTATGGAGGGTGAATATAAATGGAATGAAAGGAGATGAAGGTCGAATGGAATGAAAGATGAATGTTCACAGCTGAAAACAACAAAACGCGTTTTGGAAAAAATGATGGCATTATGAAAGGGGTTTCCAGCTGTTAAAAGCATATAGAAATGAAACGAAAGAGAACACATTTGTATGGGAGAGCATGATATTGAATAAGGGCGTATATGAAAAGAAGGGCGAATGAAAAAGAAAAACGTTTTCAAATACAAAAAGAAAAACGCGTTTTTTCTTTATTTAAAAATGTAAGGAATGAATAAATAAAAATGGCAAATATATTGAGAAAGAATATGGCGTTTTTGTGTATAAAAGTAAAACGTATGAAGGGGGAAAAAGGAGAAATGTGTTTTAATGAAGTGGAAGATGAAGGTGAATAGAATGAGAATGAAACACGTTTTTGTAAAAATGTTTTTAGCATAGGCGTTATTATAAAAACAAATAAAAACAAAAACAATTTACAAGAATCTAAAATAAAGAGTAACAAAGAAAAGAAGACAAGACATACCTGTAACAAAGATTGCAGACAAAGAAGAAGAAAAACCCTAGGCGCAATTTGAAAATAGAAAGATTTGACCATTTACAGCCAAGTCCGATTTAAAGCTCCTAGATCGATAAAATCTACTTGAAATAAGGTAGACAAATGAAATAGAACTCAAACTGCTCTGATCATGGATGGCGTCAGGTTCTTGAGAGCTCAAAGCAAGTGAAAATGTCACTCAAAAAGAGAGGTCAGACTTTTACAAGCTGTTTGCAAGTCATTTAAAATGAAATCGGGTCTTTTTGAGGTATTTGCAAGTATTTTGACTAAAATCGGACCTTTTAAATCATTTTACAAGTTACTTTTAATAACTTGAACTTGAATCTGACTTTTTACATGACATTACAAGTAAAATAAAGAAAATCGGGCTTTTTAAAAGTCTTTGCAAGTGCTTTTAAAGAAAATCGAAGTTTTTTTGAAGTCTTAACAAGTCAACATAAAGAAAATCAGAACTTTTAAAAGCTATTACAAGTGCTTTAAGTGAAAATTGAAACTTTTAGAAGTGATTGCAAGTGCTTTGAATAACTTGTAAAGAACTTTAAAAGTTCCTACACTTGCAAATGCTTCAAAAAGTTCCTACAAAGGACATTAAAAAGAAAATTAAAAAGCAAAGTGACTTGCAATAGACACAAAAAACTCCTATTATGGACTTGCAGTGAAGCTCAAAATCTCCTACTTGCACTGATATCAGAAAAACCTGAATTTGACAAAAAACACACTAAAAATGACTTAGAATTTCACGAAAATGGAAAAGAATGTGTGAAAAAAGGTAACCCAAAGGATTATAGACCTAAAATTGAGATTTAATAATCTTTGCACCTCGTAATACGTGCCTTAGAAGAGAAAAACTTCAAATTTTATCAAAATTTCGATTGGTTATCCCAATTTTTAACAAGTCAAAAATTAGGGACAACACTACCATGTGTGCATTCCCAAATGACATGG
Organism: Sequoia sempervirens; assembly: GCA_007258455.2. NCBI lineage: Eukaryota > Viridiplantae > Streptophyta > Pinopsida > Cupressales > Cupressaceae > Sequoia > Sequoia sempervirens. Next base: position 28,146 of record VDFB02049761.1, read on the forward strand.
TATAATGTCCCTATATTCATGTTTTGTTGCTCTCTCACAGAGTATTCTCTCCCTCTTTGAATGAGAGGGGGAAACTATCCCTACATCCACCTCACTGTCATAAAAATAGTAACTAGTCCATAAACTCAATTAAAAATTATTAATCATTAATTTACAATAATCCACATACCATAACCTATGATTAAAGCAATAAATCAGTGCATTAATAAATGTTTAAATAATCTTATGAATAATACATTGCAATTAGGTTAGCACAATCAATTGCAATAAATAGAGAAAGTAAACCAAACACACATTCCATGGAATACCGCTAATCATACATACAACAAAAGAAACATTTATAACCTTGCACATCTAATCAACAAATTACATTACTTTATAATTTCTTCTAATTTGTATAGTCAAAATGGGCTAGACATATTCTTAAATCTATTTTTATTAAGGAATTTAAATAGTAACTTATCTAAGTGAAGGTTAAATTATAAATATATTCTCTTCAATTCAGGTGATATGAAATTTTGATAGCCCGAGTTAAAATATAGTAAAAATTATTGTTTCTTAGTGCTCAGAAATTTATTTAATAATTATAGAACATATATAGAAGCATAAATACTAATACTAAAGCAATAAAATATGCAATAAAACAAGGATACCAACATATGTGGAGAAAACCCTTTCAACCATCAAAGAGAGCACAAACTTGTCTCAAATATAGAGTGAACCAATACAACTTGTTCCTTAAGTCAAAGAGGATTCAAACAATATACGAACATAGCCTATAAACCATACAAATCACTACCCCAAGACCTCAATGTCTTTAGGAAAATTTGCCGACATCAATTTGTGATGGAAAATTCATCGCCAGCACCGCCATGACAAATTCATCGGCAAACAAATTTCACCGCTAGCAATTCACCATGATAGAAAATTAACTACCATTAATATTTTTTAATATATATTTCCAAAACTTTTTTTTTTTTGCAAAAGAATAATTTGATTTATGAGAATAAAAATAAATATATTTTAAATATATTTTATTTTATCAGTGATCTATAATTGATTTATGATAATAAAAATAAATCAATTTTTAATATATTATCATGTTAAAAACATTCATATCAAAATAAACATAAAAAATAATTACTATTGAGATGAATAGAAATTACTATGAACCAAGCCTAACACAAAAATAAATCATTTCAATAAATCACAATTAGAGAGGTGTATAACTAGCATACATATATTAAATATTAATATATATAAAATACGTCGAGAGTTATCACTTTTGAGGTGCCTATTGCACTGAGGAAAAATGAAAATAGGCGCCTCAAGAATTTTAATTAGAGTTTTTTTTAAGATTACATTTTGAGATAGAAGTAGAGTTTAAATATTACATAAATTAGGGTTATGGTTAGAATTACTCAATTACTGACATAAAAATGAAATAAACACCTCAAGAAGGATATCTCTCGCGTTTATATATATCCTAAACCTAATTGAATTATTTCGCTAATTATACCCTAACCTTGATTCAACCCTAATCATAAACTTGATCCTTAGTAAACCCTAAAATAAAATGAGCACTTATTAAACCCTAACCCTAACCCTAATTAAACACTAAGCATAATTGGACTCTAAAACTACTACTAATTAAACTTTAACCCTAATTTAACCTTAACCCTAGCCCTAACCATAATTGAATTTTAATCCTAACTTTGAACACTATTTTAATCCTAACCCTAACACTAACCCTTATTCTGATTGAATCCTAACTATAACCCTAACTCTAATTGGATATTAACCCTAATTGATCCTCAATCCCAACCCTTTAATTAAATAATAAACCTAACTCTGATTATAACCCTATTTGAACCTCAATTGTAACCCTAACCCCAACCTTTATCATAAAATTATAACACTAATTGAACCCTCATCTTAGCCCTAATTGATGCCCAACCTTAATTAAACACTAATTTACAAGAACCCTAATTAAATCCTAACCCTATTTGTACCCTAACCCTAATTGAACCTAGATTGAATTGTAACCCTAATTGTACCCTAAACCTAATCCTAACTCTAACCCTAATTGAACTGTAATCCTAAGCCTAACTTTAATGGATGGTTAACCTATTTGAATACTAATTTAACCTAATCTTAATTAAATTATAACAATAATTATACCCTAACCCTAAACCTAATTTGAATCTAACCCTAATTATACCCTAACCCTAGTCGTAATTGCATTCCTAACCCTAATTAGACTCTAACCATAATCCTAATTAAATTCTAACCTTAATTGGACCCTAATCCTAAGCATAATTGAATCTTAATTGAGTCCCAACCTAAATCAAACCTTAACCCCTTTTAAACCATAACTCTAACCTTGATTAAATTGTAACCCTAACCCTAACTATCACCCTATTTGAAAATTTTAATTCCAACCCTAACCCCACCCCAACCCTAACCCTAACCCTAACCCAAAAAAAATATTCTAGAACCCTAACCCTAATTGACCAACAATTGAACCCTAACCTTAATTAAACCCAAATAATAATTGCAACCTTGTTTTAACCCTAACCCTTACCCCATTATTTTTTTAGAACCATAATCATAAGCCTAACCATAATTTAATCTTAATGTTATCCTAACCTTAACCCTAACCCTAATTGAACCCAAAGCTTAACTCTAACCCTAACACCAACCCTAACCCTAACCCTAACTCTAACTCTAATCAATGCTTTATCTTAGAACCTTAACCCTAACTCGAGTTAAACCATTACCCTAATCTTAATCAACCACTAACCCCAACCCTAACGCAAACCCTAAGCTTTATCCTAAAACCTTAACCTTAATATAACCTTAAAACCCCAACCTTAATTGAATCGAACCCTTCATTAAACCTTAATCATAACCTTAGCCTTTAACTTTAACTCTAACCATAATTGAATCCTAATCCTAACCCCAATTGAGCCCTAACACTAATTAAATGTAAACCCTAGTTATAACCCTAATTAAATCCTGATTTAATGTAAACTCTTCTCATAATTGTAACCCTAAATGAATTATAACCCTAGGTAACCCTAACCCAAAATTTACCCTAGAACCCTAATCTTAATTAAACAACAATTGAACCCTTATCCCAACCCTAGTTGAATCTTAACTCTAATGAAACCCTAACCCTAAGACTAATTAATCCCCAACCCTAACCTTGACTCTAACTCAAACCATAACCTCGATCTTAATGAATTATAAATGTTGGTATTCTTTTGTATTATGTCGTGAATTGAAAACCCTCAAGTTATTATGCATTTTAGTCCTTGACTGGGAAGTATTTATTTTCATGGCTTAAGTTGGCTCCTCCATGGCCATTCAAATACGGTAGCTTGGAATAAAATCTATGAGCATAGATGCCCAAGTAGCAGTAAGAAGCCTTCTTCAAATTGGATTTCCTTCACCAAACTCCAGCATAAACTCATACCCAAGCTAACTCCAACGGCTGCAAAGTGCCTCCAAACTCCACCAAGAGAAGTCGTTCAGCAGTTGGGAAAGAACCCTGAAAGTGGCACCACCCTCAAGAGGGCGACCTATCCTATAAATTTAGAAACAACCTTAAAAATTGCAAACTATAGCTTGAAATGATCGGCTAGAAGGGAGTCTTGTAATGAAATAATACCCATTTTGATAACCTCACTCATTTATGAGATATTAGCATATGTTCATGATCATACATTAATAAATAAATCTAATAAATACATTAATATATTTGACATCGATAAAACACAAACCCTGTAGAAAAGCTCCAAAGTGGATTTGTTAAAATGTCATGATGTAGCCGGAAAAAATGAAGATGGTTTTGTTGAAAACATCTTATATAATCTAAAGCAAAATGAAATGAGGTGTAAAGTCGATTCCTATAAGATTTATTGTGAATCTCTTCAACCTATGCAATAGTTGAATCTTTTTGAAATGTTGTAGCTGCAATTACTATGCCAAATCTTGTGTAAAAAGCAGAGACTGAAAACAAACTAAACATTTTCCTATGCCAAAAAAAAAACCAACAAAGTTGGCAATAAACTAAAACAATTTAGGTGTCCAGATAGAAAAGTGCTAATCATTATCACCTATTTCCTGTGATATAAAATAAATATGTTGTCTTTCATTCCAAAAGAGCAATAATAATCAGGGGACACCTGACTAGAGGAGTTGGGATTTAGATGTTGCATTAACGAACACTGCGAACCTTATGCATGCCAGCGTTAATCTATGAAATTCCTGATTAAAATTACCTTCTCCATGACCCTCATTGAGAGATCATAAGATAACATGGGATGCAGTCACTCAATGGTTTCTAAATCTCTTTAATAGAGCTTGCCAGTGGTGAGAGTAGGCGACTCCACTACCACCGATTACGCTTGTCTTTCCAGTTGTTGTCGTTACATTTTTACATTTTCATGCCTTTATTATCTGAAATGTTAAACTTCTTTTACCATTTGTCACAACTAATGCCTCACAAATCACTCTTTTGATAACCTAATGCCACAGTGACAGCCAGCCAGGTTGTCAAAAAAATGAAAAAGGTTAATACGCTTGTAATTAATATTTTTTTAGTATCTGAATAAATATATAGGTAAAAAATAATGGGTATCTCAATAAATTAAAAATTATTATTGAGATGAATAGAAATTACTATGGGCAATAAACACCAATAATTAAAAAAAATTATCAATAAATTGTAACCAAGGTGAAAATTATATATATTAAAAATTATTAATAGCAGTTAATTTTCCCCACAATGAATTGTTGGCGGTGAATTTTCCATCGATGAATTGATGATGATGAATTTGCTAGATGTCAACCTCAATATATAGGAAAATGTAATCTTGGTAACCATAAATAGTTTCCAATACAATAGACTCAAATGATAAGTCAAGTTGTCAACATGCAAAAGAAACATCATAACACACGTTTAGGAATTATGTAGAAGCTTCAAGACTCTTTTCATGAACTTGGTCATCAAAATTTGTTATAGGAAAAAACAACACATTAGAGGATAAAATAACAACTACTAAAGTCTAGAAAAGAAAACCAAATTCTTACCCATCAACATAGATATTTTTTATATCTTTTACAATGCTATATATGCTTCTTACGTATTTCACAATGTTATAAATTATCATGTCTTCCTTTCCACTTCATACCAAGTGTCTAGTGATTCCTTACAATGATTCCTCTCACATTATGACCCTTATACACATATTCTAAATCACTTATTAATGATCAATAATGAACACCCTCAACCCCTCATGGATGTCCAAGTTGTCTCTCTCCATGATCTTTAGAGATGTAGACATAATTAGCTAACTATTAAATCAATGGATTCCAATACTCTAAAAGGATTGCAAGACAAATGTCACTCATAAACCTAAAACTTCCCCCCTTGATATTTACATTGCAATGGCATAATAGGGAACACAAGACAATAGATTAAGTGCTAGGAGAGGCAAGACCCATTGTCTCCTTGCACTAAAATAATTTATCTATACCTAGTGAGTGAATCCATAATATTGTTGTAGTGTCAATAATTTAAACTATGACCTTTTCACTCTCTATTCTTGTGAAGAAAATGATAGTGCACATCAATGTGACTACTACAAGCATTTAATGCATTAGGTTTTTAGTCAAACAAATTGCACTTTGATTTTCACATCCAATATTAATTTTTTTACAAATAAAACTGTAAATACATGAGCATAATATCATAGCCACATAACCTCTCTACAAGCATGCATCACAACCATATGTTTTTCTTTTGTAGTTGAAAGAGAAATTGTAGGATGTTTCTTACTCATCCAGGGTGATCCCACAATAGTGGTTTACAATTTTTGGCCAAACTAGACACTGAAATTATTATTTTTAACTAAATCTTCACATTCGGGCACCTATAGCGGCTAAACCATGAGGAATTTGAAGATGATGCAAACTAGAGTCTCATCACATTTTGTCTGTAGATTCTAAAAATATTTTTTTCAAAATTTTTGGAATTAGATTGCACTTCTTTTTCCATCTCCCATGAAAATTGGTTTTTTTTGAAAAACATTTTAAAAAAGTGACGCATTAATATATAACACATAACTTTTTTCCATGAAGGATAAAATTATAATTCTTTCAAATTTAGATTTATAACTCCGATATCTAGTGCTTCCACTTGGTTAGATAGTTTTTCTTGAATATTTTTTCTTTAATCAAGTTTTGAAGTCAAACCAATTACAATTATATAGCGCAATAGTATAATGCATAACTTTTTCTATATATATCAAAATTCAAATTTTTTGTTGGATCAAGGACTTCAATATTTGGTGGACTCATATTTTTCAATTTTTTTTTGATAATCTACTATTTTTCCACATGTGTAGAATGGACATTCATCTTCGATGAAAAACCTATGTTTAATAAAACTAAAAATAAATACATAATAAAACCAAAACATATTAAAATTATATTCCTTGGATAGCTTGTTCCGAGGACTACTTGATTCCAGTTGGGTTTGTGAAGACTCCTCCATTTTCATCCTCAACCTGACCTTCGAAGCATAAAAATTTAGGTTTTTTTTGTGAACAAGGTCAAAAATCAAGGAAAAGGGGGGTTTGCTAGAACCAGGGGGGTTCTAGCGAACCCCTAGGGGTTTGAGCAAACCAGGGTTCATTCGAACCCTAGTTTATTCAAACCCCCTTCAATATGCATTTTTCTTTAGTTTTTTGGGTGGGAAATGTGGGGCCAGTAATTAATGGGTTCGCATGAACCCTTGTTCGGTTGAACCCCTTTTTGGTTCAGTTGAACTTGTGGGTTCATTTGAACCCTTAAAACTATTTTTTTTTCCATGGGGTCATTTTTTCTCAGTTTTCCTTCCTCCATCAAATTGTAAACTACTATTGTGGCTTCACCCTCCAACTAACTCATCTATCAAATAAAGTGAACGCAACCACTTGTAGACCTCTTGCTATCTATATTCTAGCCTAATTAGAATCAACAAAACCCTACAAATCAAGTAATTTTTCCACATCATTAGTCCCATGATAATAAATGTAGTATTTTGAAGATTCTCACAAGTATCTAAACAATCGCTTAATATAGGTCCAATATTCCTTACTGGGGTTCTACATAAACTTCTTGCTACTTGGACAATATTTGGCCTTGTACATACCATTGCATATATTAGACTTCCAATAACATTAGAGAAAGGAACATTATACAGAATTTTAAGACCATTATCCAATTCAAGACATTGTTATAAAGAAAGCCGAGTGCATACAAGCAATAAAATACTACATCAAGGTTTACAATTTTGCATTGTAAAATGCTACAAAATAGTGTCAACATACTTAATTCAACTAAAGATTTCTATTAAGTCAATCCTTGTAAATTTTTATATTAAAAATATTCTTAGAAACCCTTAAATATTTATCAAAAGTACTAGGTAGCTAACTTTTTGGTGCAGTCACGAAAGGAGGGTTCTAGAAGGAACAGTCCAGACCATGCAACAGTGAATCAACACAATGAAATCAATACAAAACTAATGTAAAATCAAGAATCTTTATTATTATCGATTGTTGACATACAAATTGACCACTAAGGTGAGTATCCATACTCGTAGGCCTTTCCTTAGAGTGTTACACAAACTATTGGCCAACTGGCCTTCTTACATGCCCCCAAAGGGTTTATGCAGAAAGTATTGAATCTAATTGATGATAAACTACTAACTTATGATCTACAAATAATTACAATGCTTATAACTATGCTTCTCTAGCTCCAATATAGGTCTGTGTCGGCCATAAGGGTTAATAACTCAAAGAATTCTAAAATGTGGATGTCAGCCCCAAGATATGATTTAATTTGAGAATCTTTGAATACCTATCCATAATAAGAAACCCGGACCAAGCCGACCTTGAAATGCTTGGACTGGAAATGCAGTGAAATTATGGGAGTGAAAACTTTCGATAGGCAAATACAAATAATCCAGAATGAATCTACTACAACTGCTATTGAATGCAGTGCAAGAAAGGACTATTTTTGGTTGATACAAGATTGCTTTACAATAAGAGATGATCTTGCATTAGACACCCAAGGTTTGGAGAAAAGTGAGTCCCTCACTTTCTAGGGCTAAGAGGAAAACCAAGACGGTCCACCTCAGTGTACGAAATCCATGATGAATCCTCCACTGTTCTACCTCTCCATTTCACCAAATATTATTTGTACTCCTTGTTCCTAGTGCTTCTCTCGGTTCTAGCATCCAAAACTTGTTCAATCTCCTTTGGTTCTTGATGTAGTATTTGCTCCTTCAAATCTACTTCAATGCCACTACCACTTGATTCTCCTTTGTGAAACTCATGTATGTTTGCAACATTGAAGATAGGTGATAAACACAATGTCTCTAGTAACTCCACTTCATATGCATTTCTAGAATCAAACTTCCTTAGAACCTTGCATGGTCCAAAATTCCTCATCTTTAGCTTATTGTATGTGCCAATTGGAAATATCTCCTTCCTCAAATATACCATCACTTCATCTTCAACAACAAACTCCTTGTCTTCGGTGTTCATCTGCCTTCTCCTTATACTTGTCATTAATGTCCTTCAAATGATTTTGGATCTATTTATGCAATGTGTCCATGAAATCTACAAACTCTTCTGCTTTTGTGCTCCTTTTATTCTCCCTATTGATGTCTCTTAACTCTACAAATCGTCTAGGATTTACTTTGGTAACAATTTGAAATGGTGCCTTTCCTATACTCCAATTTACTAAATTAATGTATGCAAACTCTGCCTATGGTAAAACTATATCACAACTTCCTACCTTGTCTCTAACCAAACATCTCAATAGGTTACCCAAACTTTTGTTCACTACCTCTGCTTGTCCTTCTATCTGTGGGTGATATGCTGAACTGAACTTTAAATATGTTTTCATATTCTTCCACAATGTCCTCTAGAAGTATCCAATGAATTCGGTGTCTCTATCTAAAACTATACTCTTAGGTAATCCATGCAAGCTCACAATCTCCTTGAAAAATAGATCAGCTACATGCATAGCATCATTGGTTTTCTTACAAGGAATAAAATGTGTCATTTTGGAAATTTGCCCACAATTGCCATTACTGAATCATGTCCTCTTTGTGTTCTAGGTAATCCCAGAATGAAATCCATGCTCAAATATTCCCAAGGTCTATCCGGTACTATCAAAGGTTTATACAATCTAGTATTTTGGTTGCTCCCTTTTGTAATTTGATAAATTCTACAATTCTAAACATACTTCCTGATATCCTTATAGATCTGTGGCAAAAAGTAATGCTCACTCACTAAGGAAATTATCTTATCTACTCCAAAATGTCTTACCAAACCTCCACTATGCTACTCCTTGATCAATTTTTCTCTCATCGAACTCCTCAATATATATAACTGAATTCCTCTTAATAACATACCTTCTTGAATGAAATAATCCAACCACTAGATCCAGTCCATCACTATAGGTTCTTTACATGCTCTCCATGCTTCACCAAAATCTACATCATCCTCATACATCTGCTTTAGTTCTTCAAATCCTAGTACTTTTACTCTCATTTTTGTCAACAAGTTCCTTATCCTACTCAATGCATTTGCAACCTTATTTTACTTACCACTCCTATGATTCAACATAAATGTGTAACTCTACAAGAACTCAACCCATCTCATATGTCTTTGATTCAACTTCCCTTGACTATTCAAATACTACTAAGGATGATGATCTGTATATAACACAAACTCCTTAGGTAGTAGGTAATGTCTCCACTTCTTCAAAGCTTGAATTATGGCATAAAATTCCTGATCATAGGCCTAGTATCTTCTTCTGGAATCATTCAATTTCTCACTAAAATATACTATAGGTCTTCCTTCCTAGCTCAATACTACTCCTATTGTGTTCCCACTTGCATCACAATCAACTTGTAAGACTTTATCAAAATCAAGTAGTGTTCACACTGGTTGCTTTGTCACCTTTTTCTTTAATAGTTCAAAACTCTTTTGCGCTCCGGTCATCCACTTGAAATCCTTCTTTTCCCCTCTCATTGTCTTTGTCATGGGGTTACAAATGCTATTGGAACTTTTGATAAACATCCAACAGAAGCTAGTTAGTCCATGAAACAATCTTACTTCTCCAATATTTACCAGTGTAGGCCAATCCAAAATTGATTTCACTTTCTCCGGATCCATTTTCAATCCTTCAACAAAAATGAAAAATCCCAAATATACCAACTTTTTTTTCATGAAACTACATTTCTTGATATTTATTAGCAACTTCTCTTTTCTTAGCCTCTACAATACTTTCCTAATGTGCAACAAGTGTTCCTTTTTGGTTTTACTAAAAATCAAAATATCATCCAAGTAAATAATGAAAAACCTACCCAAGAACGTTTTCAATACCTCGTTCATCAATCTCATGAAAGTGCTCGATGCATTGGTCAATCTGGAAGGCATCACTAACCACTCATATAATCCTTCATTTGTCTTGAATGCAATCTTCCATTCATCTCCTTCTTTGAACTTGATTTGATGGTATTCACTTTTGAGATCATTTTTTATGAAATATCTTGCTCCAGTCAAACAATCTATAATGCCATCCATCCTTGGAAATAGGAATTGGTACTTGACAATGATCCTATTAATTTCTCTTGAATCTATTCACATCCTCCATTCTCCATCCTTCTTTGGTGCAAGCACAACAGGTATTGCACATGGGCTCAAAATTTCTCTAATCAATCCTTTCTTCAACAACTCATGTATTTGCCGGTTCAACTCTGCATTCTTTGTTGATGTCATCCTATGTGCTACTTTGTTTGGAAAATTGGATCCCAGTATTAGATGTATATGATGAATGATACTTTGGACCTCTGGTAAACAATCTATAGATTGTCTGAGATGATGCCCTTGTACTCTGTCAGCAACTCTACAAATTCTTCACTCTCTCTGATGGGGTTCTCTATCTCCAAACCATTGGTTTCCTTTGGATTCAATGCAAAACACATGTTCTCATGCCTCAACCCATCAAGAAATTTCCTTCCATCTACCAAACATAGTTTGGAAGTGCCACAAAATTTAGTCTTCTCCTCTTCCTCCAAAGGTATCAACTTGATTCTTCTTCCATTTGATGCCACCATATAAGTGTTCCTTCTTCCATCATGAATAGCTTTCTTATCATATTGCCATGGTCTCCCTATGAAATTTCACCAAACATTGTTCATTTACCAATACCTTATATTCATCTTGAATCCATGCTATTCTATAAGGGTTTGGATATTTCAACCCCTTCAAATTCAACTGTGTTACCATCTCTTCTGAAACTAGATTATCAATATTACCACTATCAATGATAACTTTACATACCTTTCCTCTAGACTTACATTTGGTTCTGAATAGAATTTTCCTCTGCAATGGTTCTTCGGTCACTTCTTCATGCATCAAATCTCTTCTCATCGCCAATGACTCGCCTTTCTCAGGTTTTCCACACAAATTAGGGGATCCAATTTATTCTTCCTCTACATATGTTGTCCTTCCGGTGTTCTCAGGTTTCTTTCTGATACTTCCTTGATGACACTCAAATTCTCTATCTCCTTCCCCTTAACACTTGAAACAAGTTCCTCTGAATGGTCTTCTCTTAGATCTTCCTTCATTTTGATACAAATTGTGACTTCCTCTATTATTGGGGTAGAAAATTCAATTTTCTTTGCTCCTGTGGTGTGGTTTAGCCTCCTTTTCTTCACTTTGGTATGGTTTTGAATCTTTATTCTGCTCCACATGGGGTCTTCTTTCTCTGGGTTGGGATCCATTCTTTGAAGATCTTCCTTTTGCACTTCTCTGTTGCTCAAATTTCTTGGTCATCTTTCCCTCCACCTTAAATTTCATTTGGTATGCTTCTTCCACTAATTTTATTTTCACTAGGCTCATTTCTTCCTCAATGCTTGTTCTTAGTCCATTGATATACCTCACAAATTTTTCCTTGCTTGCTTCACTATGATGGGTCCTGATTATTATCTTGTAGAATTATTCAATGTATTCCTTCACCATCAACTCCCTTTGCCCCAAATTTTGCAACCTTTTTAGCAATTCCACTTCATAGCGGACAAGTATGAATTGATTCTTCAATTTGGTTACCATTTGATCGCATTTGATGATCCTTTCCTTACCTCTTATATTCCTATCCAATTGGATTTCTTTCCACCACAATGCAGTGTGACCCTTCAACTTTGTTATTGCAAACCTAACTATTTTTGGTTGATACAGGATTGCTTTACAACCAGGGATGCTCTTGCACCACTTTTAAGCTCCCTAATCATCTCCTTATTGTTCCCAATAAAAAAATCATCTACATACAAGACAATGATTAGTACCTAATCACCAATTATTCAAATTAATTATAGTAATTTTATTTTCTAACATAACTAAGCTCTAATCTAAATGCATAATTTCTTTGATACCACATATGTGAAGATTGCTTTGTTGTAAACATGGTAAACATTACAATTAAAGTATAAACAAATAGTGTTCAAATTTGATTAGTACATGTGATCAAACCCTAAAATAAAACTTGGAGAAAAATAATAAAAATAATAATTAAACAACACTAAATTTACTTGAAGATTTTTTTTTGAGAAAAAACTTCACCACCAAAGAGATACCAAACTTGTATTAATATTAATAAAATTATTACACCAATAAAGTCCACTCAATCTTCTTCAGTCGAACAAAATATTTGGCTACTTAAAAATACTTTACCTACGTAACATTATTAAACCCTTATCTAATACACTTCATACATAGAGAAAAGGAAATAAGAAATAACCAAATGGTTTTTGTAAACTAGTGGTCACTAAAACCATGGTCCATAAGCAAAAACCCACACCCTACTATTCATTGAAACATATACTCAAGATAGAAACCAATTAATGATAAGATGCTCTATTATTTTTAATGTAACTCCAACTGTTGAATTTTTACCATTATTTCCTTATTCAATGCCATTAAAATAATATCCCAAGTCCATCTCTTACTATGTTTTGATTTTCTTAGGTATTGCTTTGTAAAAATTTGGAGCTTATTTTTCTCTTTTTGAGGTTTTTAATGATCTTCAAACTTATATTCGATAGTTTAGTACATGTAGCTTGTAAAGATCTTGAATTTAGGAAAACATTGGATTTAGATCCCTAGATCAAAAGTTATGCCTTCTAGAAAACACCATGTTTGCATGTATGAGCTTTAATGGCATTTTTTCCAATATCTTCCAATTTCTCCCAAATTTTAAAGGGAATTGCATTTCTTCAAGTTCTTAGAATCCTTGTAAAGTGTCATGTGTGAAAAATTTATGGAATTTGAGTTTTTTGAGTGTTAATAGAATCAAATTAGGGTTTCTCAAAGTGGTAAATGGGTATGTTCAATTCTTTGATTTAAATTGTGCAAATTTTGTGTTTGAATTTTTTCTCTAGTCTAGTTAGGTCATGTTTTCAAGTAGAAATTGAGAGGTCCTATATTTCATAAATTTTTAAAAAGAAGCAAAGAACCCTAGTTACTCCTAAAACCCTTGTTTTGTAAAAGAAACCCTAGTTCCAAAAATGGTTGGACCATCTAAAAAATTGAAAAGAGGGTTAGATGAAGACATGCTACATCAATTACCCAGTTCATCAAAAAGAGATAATTATGCTCAAGGAGTTGGGATACATTTTGATAGGATGGTTGATAGGGTAGATGTTATTAGGGATGCCACCATTTCACTATAGGGTTTGAATTTGTTAAGATACAGATTCAAGAAGTGTCAGTGACTTAGACCTTTGTCAAATATATGGAGTCTAGATTTGGGATGATTGATAGTCCCTAATGTATTCATAAATGTGGATTTATTCAAGGAAATTGTAAGGTGATATGACCCTTATGTTAGGATTGTATCCAATGACATAGGTGTGAAATTGGTGAGTTTGGACATAAACTATATTTGTGAAGTCTTTCACCTAATAAAGGATGCACGTATCCCAATTTAATTTGGCCCACTCACAAGAGAATATTCAAGGGATAGAGAAAGTTTCATAGTCAAATGATTGCGTCATCACAACAAAGAGACACAAATAGGAAAATAGTAATGTTCACTCATGATGAAATAAAACCTTTCAATTATGAAATTTTTTAACATTATTTCATCAATATTTACTTTGCATTATGTCAAGTTTTGGCTATGAATGAGAAAAATGCAAATATCAACAACCTTGTTGGTGATGGCTACAGATGTGCAACACATAGACTTGAACATAAATTTTGACTATGCCACTTTTGTTTCAGATGGACTTCATAAAGCATTAATGAAAACTAAAAGTGATGAGAGTATTGTACATTTTAAATGGTGTTATCTTCTTTGTCACATCATATTGTACAATGCAAAATGGATTTGGGCTCCTTGATTGCATATAATGTCTGAAGATGAGAATGGATGCATTTTTCTAGTCCAAGAATGGACTTATATATGGGATATGCATTGTGATAAGTCAAATTATGCAACATTTGAAGAGTTATTTGTCAGAGAGGTGTTGAGGAGTTTAGGATATTAAGAATTTATTGGAGATTTTTAGAGAAAATTAGAAAAAAATTGAGATCATTGGATCAAGCTCTTGAGCTAGGAATTGACCACAATTAGGGTGATTGTTTTTTTTCAAATCAATTCTATTATAATAATGCTTTATAGTGCATCGAATACACCTTGCATACTACCAAGATCAGTGTTAGATAGAACTATATTTTTGGAGATCATGTGGCAACTAAATGAAGCTAGAAAAACTCATTTGAGGAATGTAAGAAAGGGATTATTTCTACCATTGAGCATCATTTTTATTTTTATTTTATGTTTACATCTAAAAAAGGCTTGGAGTTTTTATACTCCAAGTTGCAGCCATATAAAATGAGAGTCTAGATGAACATAGGAATTGTGACCTAGAGCACTATATTCATCAAGTTAGAATTGGGGTCAAATTGGCAGGATATATGCATCAATTCAACAAAATTGAAGACCTAATTAGAAATTACTCTTTTAAAGTTGAGATCCAAAAGAGGATAAGAACTTGGGTTAGGATTCATATAGCAGAGGAGAGAAATAAATGAGGATACTAGTGAGGTATAAACAATCTCATGATTATATTAAGCTAAAATACCCTTCTTTGTTCTTACCAACCACTTTAACCCTACCAATTGTTTATTTTTAGGATCAATAATTGTTTTCTTTTTATAAAATGATGTATAAATCTTTATTTCTCAAATTGATTGAAATTAGCTAACTAATGTTGATTTAATGGTATAGATTTCAAGTCATTGTATTGTTGGGTGGAATTTTTGTAATCCCTTTTAATAGATTACAAAACCTTGATTTCAACTACAGTTGTGTGAGATAAAATATCTCCTCTCAAAAAGGGGAGGCATCCTTCTTACTGTTTATTGAACATAAGGAAAACTAATTAAATGTTCACAATAATGTACACTACAATAATGATATGGGGGTGTGTCACATTCATGATTCTCTCTTTTTTTAGAGAATGTGTTTTACAATGTTTCACAATTTTAACTTCTTGATGCAATACAACTTCAAACTAAAATTAAGTAGTAATTCTAATATTCCTATCTTTTCAAAGAAAAGCCTAGGAATACCAGGATGATAATAAGTAGCAAATAAGAGAAGCTCATAGAGGCACAAAGTCGTTACGTAGTTTTCAATAAAGAATCCTTCAAGATAATAACTAGCATTGTAAAAGAAGCACACAATATTATATATACTCCACTATAGATTTCACGAACAACATAAATAAATATAAGCAAAAATTCTTATAGAGAATTCACCATTCGTATCGACAATACCACAATTCCAAGCAACAAGTGTAAGTCAAAGTTTACATAGATTTACTCAAAAGCCCTTTCAATCTCAATTACTTAATACTGTCAATTCAATCAAGCTATAAGATAATTGTTCCTAGCACAAATTTTGGTATGCAACTTCACTTCTTTATTGATCAAAATTAGATTCACAAAATTGAATTCAAAGTTTCAAAATTCGCTTCACAATTGGGAAGCACTTTGTTGCAAAAGATAAAAGGTAAATAATACAATAGAATTCTCTCTTATTTATAGATGGGAGAGGAGAGATAATCTGGAAAAACCCTAACCAAATAGTTGACTTATTCAAAAATGTAGTCCATAAATGTAGGAGAACATATTTGTTTTACATGTAATTACATTTTTCAAAATGACATGTAAAATCTCAAAACCTATCTACATAAAGCATGAAAATGCTAAAACTAGGAAATCTAATCTAAGGCAAAAATTAGCCTTCTTCAACATCTTTCTTCATGAAAACTTCATGATGATGTGCACTTCATCACTGTCTAGCATTGGAATGTACTTTGGAGATGACAAGGATTCTTGAGATTGACTCCTTCGATAAGATTTGAATGCTTTCCGATCTCTTTTAGGAACAATTCTTAAATCTAGAGCAAGCTGGAAATCCATCATTTTGTTCATTGAAGCTATCGAAAAAACTTTTTCTTCAAATTCTTCTTGAACCATTGATGAACACTTCCTTGAAAAATTGAAACACGGGAAGAACTTTATGGTTGTACTTCAAAGCCTTCTTGCTTAGTGATAAGCAAGAACTTGATCAAAACTGCTCTAGAATTTGGGCACAAGAGATTAAAATGTATTCAAGAGTAGGCTTTAATAATTATGATGCAAAGGTAAGAAAAAATGAGGTGCAAATCTGAGCAATTTCATAGGTTTGGGAAACTTGGATGTGATGATGATGGAGAACGGAGTGGAAAAGAGCAAACTAGCAAGTGGATGTGAGCAATGGAGCGAGAAAAATTGAGCGAAACGGGAGAAACAAAGATTGGAATGCATTTTTGGAAGTTTCTAGGTGTTGGTAAAGTTTTTCAGAAATTTATGCAAGGGCGCTAAAATTCAGCGCCCTTACACTTGGAAGAAGCTGCATTTTGTGTAAAAGGACTAAAAAATAATGCTTTTATATGTGCAAAAAAGTTTATAACTCCCAAAACTGAATTTTCACAACTTGGTTTAAAATGCAAATTTTGATGAATTAACAAAGGTTAATGCTCAGAATGACTTTTTGAGGATGGAGGACCATGCATGAGGACCAATTCAATTCACCTCATTTTATTTTCCTAGAGTACGTGAGCTACAAAACAGACAAGTTTTGTAGGGGTTATCCCACGAATTGAGCACGTTGGATTCAAGGATAACATGTACAAGACTTATGCACGACCAAAGAATGAAGTGGACTTTAAGCGGACTTCAAGTAGATGAAGTTAAGGCATTGGAAGTTTGGGTGCTAGAAATTTAGGCGTGCATAGGGCAACAATTTCCTTTAAAGCTTTTTGTTAAAAAAATTGTTTAAGACTTTATGGCTCCACTCCAAGCATTTATTGTGTTTTTATGTCATGAACATCTATTAAGTTAGTCAGTTGTAATTTTGTTAATGAAGTTTTCAATGGTGATCTATCACCATCTGAAATATAGGATTTTGTTAGTATATATGGGTGACCATCAAAAGCAATATGATGTTGTTATGATATGCTTTGAATACCATTCAGTTATGTCCCTGTGTTACACTTTTTATGATATGAATAAAATAAATATTGCCAATCCTATTTTGAGTCAATAGTTCTATGTAATGGAAGTACCATGAATAGATTTATTTTGAAGATGCAGAAGTATGTGTGATTTCAGTTAATTTTTTGAATGCCTGAGAGTTGGCCACTCAAGGGATCTCATAGAGTAGATAAGTATTTCTCTTGTTAATACTGTTACTTTCATTTTGTCCATGTTGAATTTGGATGAATGTTATTTTGTGTCAAGCTCTGTTATGTAGTCCTACAAGTCATAGTTTTAAGGTTGTAATCTTTAAATTTTGTTTACTTTGAAATTCCAGAGCACCCACTCTTCTTGTTAGTTACAAGTCATTAAGTGTACTTTCTATCAGCAGTTAGGCATTAGCTATTAGTTGCCATCATTTAAATTCCACAGTTTAACTACAAGTATTAATTTCTAGGTAATTTACAGGCTTTCTAGAATAGGAATTTGAATGCTTTCTAGTTTAACAATTTCATTCTTTTTAGCTTAAACAACTTCATGCTTTTTAGTTTAGTGGTGTTACCTATTTTTTCACTTTACGCTCAATAGGTAGAATTGAATGAAGTTCAGCTATTATAGGTATAGGAAATTTTCAAATTTTGCTGATAAAGTGTTCATTGATCATCATTGAGATCATCTTACAAATGTGACATAAGCTTATTGTGCAAATGTTCAAAACAAAAAATTAAGAGAAATTTGCATAATGATATTTTTATTCATTTTGTGAAATGTTGAATCTCGCACAAGCCGCGCGAGTAACTGAGTTTGTTTCTGACAATCAAGAGATGAATACTAAATCTAAATGGATAGACTACACTGCTGAAAATAACATAAACGTAAAAAAGAGAAGCAATTCATCTTTGCCTGTAATGATGAATCACTTCGTTGGTGTTCCTAGCCGTCGTGCCTCCAAGCAGTTGCAGCCTCGCTTCATCGCTCCATGTACCTACAAAATCGTTAATGAAATGGTATTAGAGTTATCCTCTAAGCAATGGTGAATTACTTTCTGCCTTACGTCTATGCTACAGACAGAAATGTAATTTGCATTAAACCAAGCATTCATCAGATAATTGAAAAAAATAGAGCGGAAAGACATAATTCAATGGAAGCTTTCAGCTTCTTATATTTTGCTGACATGTTTGTTTCAATGTGTAGGAACAGGTTTATCATATTCAAGTTCATTTCATCAGATATGTGGAGTAAAATGGGCTCCCACAAGGGTTGAGCCCAACATATCAGGTTTTCAATTATAAAGCAAGAAAGGATTATTGTACTATAATATCAAATGATAAAAACAGTCTAAATCAGCATGATGGAACTGATTGAGCAATTATCTTTTGCTCACAAATCAAAGGAACAGTAAAGTAGCATGGCAGTTGAGTATTGATTACATTTATCAACTCTCGTTTTAGCTCTGTCTCTCATTCACATTCACATTGTGATAAGACATTGAGCTCCTTTTCATTACAGGATAAACAGAGCATTCAACATTTTGTTTTGTTTCTTACACCATCAAGTGCATGCACAGTTTACAAAAGATTCAAGGTAATAGTTTAACTTCAGCATTATGAGAAGAATTTCCATGTTTAGCAAAGAACAATGAGTGGAAGGAGACAGTAAGCTTATTCATACATTGAGCTGGGTAAATGAAAGTATTACATTCATAAGTAGAAAGATTGTTGTTCTAGAAAATGCATGATACCTTGAAACTTTTGTTTGAATCAAAGATGAGAGAACAACAGAAAAGTACAACACTTATTAATTTGCTGAGTGTGATGGTGAAAACACATTTGATGGTACACACAGTAAGAGCAAAGCATCATAATTTATCACAGTGCGTAGTACAAATTGCTAGAAAATATGTGATAATGATTACAAATACAGTAACTTTGAAGGACAGTGAGAAGTTTGAACTGGTAGAGCAGCAACGAAGTATGCAAAATGAGAGGATATCAGAACTAGTTTTCATCATGAGTCATCGTTGTATTTGAATTTCTATGTGTTCAATAAGATTCAAATATGAAACAGCAAAAAGAGATTGGATTTTCTCTTTAATCAAATATGAAACAGCAAAAAGAGATTGCATTTTCTCTTTAATCAAATATGAAACAGCAAAAAGAGATTGGATTTTCTCTTTAATCAAATATGAAACAGCAAAAAGAGATTGCATTTTCTCTTTAATCAAATATGAAACAGCAAAAAGAGATTGCATTTTCTCTTTAATCAAATATGAAACAGCAAAAAAGAGAAAGGCATTTTCTCTTTTAATCAAATTCCTAAAGTGAGAAATCATTAACAATAAAAGAATGGCTCAATATCAAGACAGTCTTGCGCATTTTCAGTATTCTTATCAGTTACGAAATGTTGAGAATCTGTCTCTTTTAAACAGTGTTGTATTTGATTTTTCTGATGAAACAAGTTCTACAGGCTTCTAGTGTGTAAGGAAGCATGTTTTACAAGGAAAGAAAAGGTTAAATCTTCTTCATCTATAGTCAGTATCAAGCAAACAATGTACAAAAATTCTTTATTGTTGTCTTGAGGCTCATCAAAAGGAATTGTTCAGGCGTGCCTTGCCATACAAACATAACTATAGCCATGAAGGTTTTTGCTCTTAAAAAGAAACAGGAAATATGATGAGACAAAATACCCAGATCTAATATCATTCATGGCGGCCTGGAGGAGTTTTTTTTTTAATATACCCAGATGAGATTTCGAACTGGGAAATACTTTTTTCTTTGCTATCATGAATATTTGAAGCTTCATATCAAGAGAAAACGTGGCTGTATGTCTACAGAAAATCAGATTCAAAGAAAGAAAATGCCCAGCTTCAGATTTTAAGCAAAAAAGTGACTGTTTTTCATAGAAAATCAAAGTATTTTTCTGTTATGAGTTCACAAATGCTACATTCTTTGAAAAAATTGAAAGAAGGCATCATGGCGCGGCTTAAAGAGTGAAGTTTTTGCAGAAAAATGAAGGAAGTAGACCAGATTCGTTTTTAAAGCAAGTTTGTTCTTTATTTCTGGAAAATACTTCAAAGAACTTGCATGGCAGCTTCAAAAAATACAGATTCATTGCCCAGATTCGCACAAAAGAAGAAAAAATAGACTTTTATCTAAAAATACCTCTTGAAATCTTCACATTTTCGAATTTGAAAGGTCTCTACAGCAGTTTGTGGCTCTGAGATTTCATGGCAGCTAGAAAAGAAGCAGATTCGTGTCCAGATTACCAGCAAAGTTTCAGGAAAATGAAAGAGCCTCATTTAAAATAGGAAAAATTACGTCCAAAGTGCCTCTACGTTTTTGAAAAAACGTCATTTGCTCTTATTTCGACCAAAGACACCAGATTCGAGTTCAGCAATGGCAAGAAATACCAGAAGCAAAGTAATTCGCGGCTAGGGTTTGAGTAGTGGCGGCGGCTATTTTCCTCAAACTTCTCTAAGTCTAACGCAGAGAAATGATAACGAGTTTAGGGTTTGTTAGCTCTTTTTGTTCATTTGCCCTAAAGTCAACATTGAAAATTAATTATTGCTTTTGACATAATAATTTCGAAATTATTATATGAGGACAGCTTTGTCAAATTTTCCAAAAGATGGGCTAATGGTATGGTCGAATATGGTTGAGTGAGTGTGGTCGGCCACTTCTATTAATTAAATGTGGAAATATTTAGAAAATATGCCAAATGTGTATGTATGGCCGTGGGCTTTTCAGTTAAGTTTTGTTTATTATATTAATATCTGTTATGTGCATTGATCAATAATAGCTAAATTTATTAAATGATTAAATTATAGATCATTTAATTAATTTAGTCACAAATGCAAATATAAGATATTATAATAAGCAAAGTTAACTGAAGTGAGAGATATTTTTATCATGCACATGATAATAGAGTTGGATTTCAGTTCCAATGGGCGAATTGGTAAAAACGAGGCAGTTTTGCATGCTTTAAGCCACTTTTTCAGGGAGTTGCAGTTCAGTTGGAATAGTGCATGTATCAGTTATGACTTGGCAGTGAGTTTGAGCTTGATTGGGCTTATTTTTGCATGGTTTTGGGCCTCCTTTTCAGAGATATTTTCTTCTGCTCGGATTTGGCTTTGGAATCATCACCCTTTCTTGGAGTTGGACTCTCAGTTATTTTTGCATGCCTTTTGGAAAGGTTTTTGTATATATTGAAAAACTTAACTGTTTTTCAATTCTAGTTCTTGTTTTCTGCCTTTGCCTTCAGCAAAGAAGACTATCTTGTAACTCAACATTTATTTACAGATTAATACAGCAGTGTTTTTTACAGGTTCAGATCGTGTTATTGCAGAGAATTCCTTCAAGTTTCAGTATTTTAGAATTTGCCTTCAAAGTTTCAAGCATCTTTGTCATGTGGGATTGATCGAAGTAATTATTGTGTTGCAGTTTTTGAAACCTTTAAATATTTATGTCTCCTTAGTGAATTATGTATGCATCCAGGTTTAAATCCACTGGTTAAACATTGTGTTAATCGATAATCAAACAGTCTAGTTGTGGAAATCATATTTCCCTTCTGTGATTGTTTCTTTAATAGCCTTTGTTTAAAATATTCAAGTGTTTAAACTTCCAGATCTAGTTGTGCGAATGAAAATAGTGAGTAATTGTTCTGTGAGTTAAGTTTGCAAGTTGGATTCTTCGGTGCATCACCATAAATTAATAGTTTCATAGTTTAGAATTTAGGCTTAGTCTTTCTACCTCTTTCCCAGCCAAGTCAATTAGATTTTAGGGGATTTTTATCAGGGAACCAGCCCTCTCTGGAGATTGATTCTCAGTTTTAGGCAACCCATAGGCCTGAGAATCATTCCATGTTTCAACAGATTGCTGAATATAACTTTTAAGCGTTCCGGTGCAATCTGAATTGACAACAAAGTGGCTTTCTAGTATAATTTTTGTTTACATCCATTTTAAACATTCAAAAAATCTAAGAGAGATGGCTAACAAATCCCCTATTGCATACAACCTTTGAGCACTACTTGGTTGACATAATTGATATATTTTAAAAACTAAAGTGTTAGGACCTTACGACAGCCTGTCACATACCCTTCTTATAAGGGAGCTTATTCAAAAATTGAGGAACTTGTCCTCAAAATTTTAGTAATGATTGAAAATGCTACTAAAATCATGGTTGAAGCCCCAAAATTATCAATGAAAAGGCCTAAGATTGTAACTTAGGTAATTATGCAACAATCTCCATTTAACATGTTCAACCTTTACAATGAATATGTCCTCAACCTTTGGTTGATTAGGTACCCTGATAATGATGATGATGTGCCTAACATTGCATAAATAAGGCAAGTATTCAATTCACCCTCAAGGGGCATGATTGAGGCTTCCCCTAAAAAATAATGTTAGATTAACTTTGAGAGTGGGGGATATGTAGTAAATGATGTTAGGGCATTGACATGTTCTTCTTTCATGTCAACTGATAATTTTGTTAAATCTAAAGAATTGAAGGATTTTTCAATTAAGAATAAAGCTGAGTAGTATGCCTTAATCATGAAAGAGAGGAAGAAAAAGGTTTCCAAAGTGAAATGGGATGAGATAGGTAGGAAGGTTTTGGAGGAGATGGATTTTGATTTTAGTCATATTATTCTTGAAGAGGGAAGAGAGATTATGCAAAAAAATGTTTGCCTCTTATTGGAAGGATGGGATATTGTCTTTGTTGCCCTAGATACAATTAGGAAGTAGGATACATATGAACCAATACTAGAATAAGAAGAGCAAGCTCATGATCTTTACTTTGTCTTAGGATTGAATGCAAAATATGCAGCTCAAGCAATATGGACCTTGTCTTGTCTTGAAACTAAGAAGCCAAAATTAATCAAATATATAAATGAGCTTACAAGTGACATTATTGTTAGAAGGAATTCAATTACAAGTGCTCCAAAGGAAACAATTTTAGTTGTTAACACTGAATTCTTTAGTAAAGCTACAATGAAGAAATTACAAGAGGATTTTGATAAGGCTCAACAATAAAATCTAAAGTTGTTATAGGATTACAAAAAGGTTTTGGCCTTATTTCCTCCACCTTAGAGTATTAATTTTATGCCAACTACTCCTCAACCATCCTCCATTGATATATCATTTCAAGATAGAGAAACCTTCATTCTGAGGATCAACAATTTGAAGGAAGAGTTAAAACAAAGTAAAGAAGTAGAAGAAATTGCTAGGGAGGAAGCTAACAAGAAAATGAATGACATGGTTGATAATTTGTTGGGGCATAGATTATATTACATTTTGCATCACCTAGAGGAAACTTGGAATGGCTATAACACCTTGATGCATACTTATGCCAGCAATGTTCAAGCAATAAATAATTTGAAAGACATTTAGATGTTTGGAATCCAAGAATGCAAGTACTAGGTACCATGCTAATAATCATGCCAATTAGTGATTTGTTCATTATTCTAGAAAGGTTCAATTCATTGGAAAATGTTTTATCAGCTCATGAGAAGTCTCAAGAAATTTTGGAGAGAATTTTGAATTCTTTTGAGGAAATGGAGGAAGATTTGATTTTGAAGATCTTAACAGATGAGGGTGAAGTGAAGGTATACAAATCTTGGAGATTTGATTTCAACAATATTCCACCTCCCCTCCTTAATTCCATTTGTGCTAAAAATAAAGTTGATATGGATTTATGCAATGCTACCATGGATAAGTGTATTAAGTTGGAAATATAAAATTAGTTAGATTTTCCAAAAGGCCAAGAATTGGTTAAATGATGAATATGCAGCTCATTTGAGTAGTGTAAATCATATTCTTGTTTATCCATGGATTTCAAATGAAAATTTTGTTGTATGGGTGAATAGTACAAGTAAAACTGCATCTAGTTAATTCATTTTTTTCTCCATTTTCATATTTAGATGTATCTCCTATAATGGCTTCAACAATGGTTTTGCCTTCGAGTTGAAAGTATTTTGTCTTTTATGAGGCAATTATACCTACTTTGTATTTTCACGTGAAGGGAATTTCAAATGAAAAAGTGACACTTGTCCCAATGTAGTAAGATTGTTTTCTTCCTTATTCTATAAAAAGGAATTTTGAGCCTTATTTTGGGATCATGAAAATTATAGTTTTGATGGGTTAGTCAATTTTTAGTGATTCTTAGAGTTTTAGAGAGGAGAATTGTAATTTTTTGTCTATAATAACAACATACAATCCAATGGAGGCATATGTGAATAACATGTTTCAATCCTCTTGTTTCCATTATATACCATATTTTTTTGAATCAATATAATCAAAGGTTATGCTATTCTTCATTGCACATTTTATGTGATGAATGTCTTGTTGATTACTTCTATTCAAGGAATAGATTAATTGCTTTCAATTAGATGCTAAAGATATCGTGATGCATCAATGATTTCTAAGTAGAATTGTCTTGTTGAGCATTAGTGGGTTACATTGTTTTTTATAAAGCAACATTTTCAAGGTGTTGTACCCTTCACAAAGAGCCACAAGTGCCAATAGAGTCCAAGATAAAAAAAAGCATTAAAACAAAACACCTAACCAAAAAATAGACGCGGGCTAACAACACACAGAACAACAGTAGACCAACATCAGACTAGCTGGCATTGTCCTAGTTCTTAGACAGAAGCTTAACCATATCATCACTGATCCACTCCTGGCAGTCTTCAGTCTTCTTCATCTCCATCTCGTCCTTCATGGCAGCCGATAGGGTACTAGTGACATAGTGAATCAACTTGACCATGAAGCGGGTCAAACCATAGAAATTTTTGTCCATTCTTTCTTTCAACACATAGAGCTCCTCCCTGCCACTTGTAGTGTAGTCGAGATCATTCCACTCAATATCCAATAGTTCCAACGAGTGAGAGGCCAAAACCTCCTTCTGAGCTTTACCCTTGTCAAGAATGGAGGAGGGACCTATGGATTTCTCACCTTCCTCGCCCTTCGACACCTCTTCAAGTTTGCTATCTTTGTTGTCCAACAACTCTTCTTCAGTGTCCAAATCTCTAACATGCACTTTTTTCTTATTCTTTGCCAACCTACCAGAGTGTCGAATGATGGCATCACAACCAATAACCACAGTCTCCGCAACCACCATATCACCCAACAAGTCCTTGCTCACAACATTTTTCCCTTTATTTAGAGGCTCCTTCTCCTCCTAACCTTTCTTTTTCAGGGCAGGCTTACTGGAAGTCTTAGCAGGGGTAGACTTGAGGTCACACAGGCTAGCCGCCACACTGGTTTGGGTAGCTCCCTTGATACCCTTAAGTTTTTTAGTAGCAGGTTTGGGTTTCTGAGAATCAGCAGGGACCGGTGAATCTTCTTGATAGGGACTTTAGATTCAGCCGGAGATAGGTTGGTCATAGTGGGGGGCTCAATTTCCTCAATTCAGATAGCCGAAATGGGTTTCGGAGGGCATAAAGCTAGATGAAAGTGGTAGAGTCTTAGGATAAGACCCTGGTGGAGCGGCAAGGGAGTAGGTTCATTGGGATTTAAAGCGGCAGACTCAACACATTTTTTGACCGAGTTTTCAAGGTCCATAAGTAGGAAAGAGGGAAAGTTTAGTAAAACTTTATGCCTAAGGTAATTTAACAAGGGAAAATGGTAGAATTAATAGGTCTTGTACCTACCTTCCAGAGTGACATATTTCATCAATGCAAGACACACCTAGTTCCACTGCTGAGGAAGAGCCTCCCGTTCAAACCCAAACTAGTTGCGCACTGGCGTTTTATCCCCCACAAAAAAATTGTTCATACTATCATTATCCTAGGTCTTAGAATGTTTTGGATGCTTCATGCTAGAGCACTGGAGACCCATCGCCTGCACAATCACTTCCTCATCCACCGTAAATGAAATGCCACCCAAAGACACATGTCGATTCTTCCAAGAGTTGATGAACTGGGTCGACAGATTAGGGTCATGGCCCACAAGTCTCTCCATCAGAGGAGCAATGCCACCTTCGACACAAATGTGCCAGACCATCGGATCCTTGTGAAATTCATTGCAATTATTTGGCTCTGCAATTAAAATAATAGTGTTTGAAAAACCCTTGGATTTGTGTTTAGGCTATTTCTAAGAGGAGATTGTATAATTTTAGACTTTGTAATGGATGAGACACCAGTCAAGAAAAATAGTTTGTTCAAGGCCTAAGAAGAAATCAAATCATAAAATCTTAAGCTACTTTTATTATTTGTTGATCTTCTTTCTTACACCAAAATTTGATTGTGGGAATTTCAGAGTGAAGTCTAAATGTGTTGAATCCCCACTATTATGTGTAAGAATTTTATTTTTTGAAACTCCATTTGCTTAATTTGTACATCTCTAATTGGTGTTGTGTCAAGGGGAACCCATGTTGGTTTTGCAAAAAGACTAAAGTGTAGAGATGATTTATTTTCAAAAATGAATGCCATCTCAGAAATGAACAATAAATTATTTGTTAATTGGTCACTGGCCTTATGTTCTTGATTATAAGAAGTAGCTAACCTTTAGCAAAGATCAAACAATCACTTAGAGGCTCTAACACACACATAGGGAGGCTCATGAATATGATAAGTGAGAGAGGTTGGGTGACTATCTTATGACATGTGTAAGAGGTAGGATGGCTACATAATGACATGTGTGAGAGGTACAATGGCTTTACATGTATGAGAGATATTCTCACACTTGTGTGAACAAGGGGTGGGGTAGGAAGGTTAGGACACTTGTAAATGATAATGATAATGATGTCAACCCTAGTCTACTGATCTGTATTAGGATCTATGAAAATTTCTAATGAATGCTTAACTATCACAATGATTGATTCAATTTTTACAAACAAATTTAACATAACAGAAATACTTAAACAATATGGCATAAAACTTGGTGATAGTAGAATGAAAGAGAGAAAGAGATAGAAGACAAAACATAATTGATAACAGAGTTTTTCCAAGTGGACTACATCTCTGGGTCCCTCTCCAACAGACTGATCAATCCTATTATGCTCCAAGAACAATATTACAATTGCAAAATAGAACCATTCCCTTCTAGCACTTCGGCGACATAACACTCCTCTGACATACAAGAATGGTTTCATGTCTTCCAAGTAGTTCTCCCAGTGTCATCACCTGCTTGATTTCTGAATGAATCACTCTCCCAACTTCACCCCCTTTTATACAAAAAAATGGCCCAATTTGGTTGATAACCAAATAATTTATAAAATATTGCCTATCCCCTTTACAAAGCAAAAATATTTGGAAATCTCCCCTATTTACATATAAAAATCCCTTATTCCCTCATATAATCCTCTTTAAAAATCCTTATAATCTTTATTATATTTTATAGCCCCTTAATGTTTTGTTTTTTGGGCTTTAGGAGGTTTAATTAAACCTCGTTAACATATTAGAGGTTTTTGAATTTTTAAATATAGGGTGGAAGTTTAAAAATAAAGGGTTTACGAGTTTGATAAATAGTCAAAACTAACCGAGCTCCTGTATATTCTCGGAGGTATACGATGGCTCAACGGTGGTTAGTCCTTTTGGTGGCCGGGTGGTCAGGAGGTCGACCCCTGCCACTGTTCATTTTTAAACTGAACTCCAACCATTTAAACATCAAAAGAAACTGCTGCCCATAAATGGTAAACAAAACATTGTGGGTGCAACGACCAAGCACGCGACTATTATGGGAGAGGTTAGGGGGTTGAACCCCCTCAATCAACTTTTGTTGAATAGTGTAACAGATTGGGCGATAATTGACCGAGGATGCCATGTGGCGCTCGTAGGAGCAGTCATGTGGCACAAGATTATTCGCTGACCGAGACACATCATCTGCCACGCAATGCTGACCATCGTTCATGCTTACTAGACACCGATGCCACGTGTCAACTTTCCATTGGACCACACCACCGTACAATGCATTGACTAGATTGCCACATCATCTGCCACCTGCGCCTACCACCTCAGCTATACAATCGTACGAATGCCATGTGTCATGCTCGGGTTGGTCCACCTCGACATACAAACTACTGAGTTATCGTGTTGACGTCATCAGTGGTACGCCCTAGTCAACCTTGTGCCTGTGAAGTTTGACTTGGTGTAACTCAGGTGTACGATCTCAAATTTTGACAAAACAAACATTGTTGGGTTCGTGTCATCAAGCTCTTCAATTTGACACCATTTTTTTCAATTTCTGAGACGATCCATTTTTTCACTTTTCTGATAGCCTCAGGTACTAGTTTGACCGGCCATAACTTGGGCGTACAGACTCGTTTTGAGCTCGTTCAAGTTGCATTGGACACAGAATTTCGGGCACTTTGATCTGGCGATGATTACTGGAGCATATGGGACACTTCAATTTTTTACGTCGAGTATCCCCCTGGATCATCTACAGGGAAAACCACCATTGTGAATAATATAATGAGTATGATACAAATTTGATATTTACACCAAAGAGCTTGTCCAACAAGTGAAGATGAAGCAATATTAAATAACAAGCATTAATAACTTAATGAAATAATATTACTAGCAAAAAGAAGTTCCTCAATAAATTTTGAAAGATGTGAAGGCTGTGTTTTTCTTTTTGGGAGCTTCAAATGGTTGATAAGAGCAAGAGAATGCTAAGAATCTTAACTTCAAGAGAAATTTTGATAGATTTTTCCCCAAGCAACCATGACAGAGAAAAGTAGAGTTGTAGAAAATCAAAACTATTTTCAAAATGGGAAGAAGATGGGTTGGTTCGTTTGGATGGGGTAGAACTGAGTGTTATTTTTGTAGCTGGATGTTACAAAAGTTGTCATAGATAAATCATGTGAAAAAAACATTTTTAAATTTTGAGAATCTTTGGGATTCGAGTGTGTTGTTGTACTTTCCAAAGGAATTCTTTTGAAATCTTACATGTATTTTCACAACAAGGTTGGAAGGGTATTGTGCTTTTCAAATGTGGGTAAGTCCTTTAGTTCAAATAGATGAATTTAAATGTACTATTTAAGTGAATGGTTAAGCCAATTTTTCATGCAACATAAAATTTTGTGAGTGTGCAATTTTTATCTTGCAAAATTTAATCAAAGAGAGTCATTGTCAAATGAGAATTAAAGCTCTAAACATGGCACAATTTAATAATTATATTTGAACATGGATTCATTTAATTTTAAATTGATGAAAGATGTTATAATTTACAAATATAGTGTTTCTTGAGTAACCTATGAAACAAATAATTATAAAAGACATTAAAACTACTAATTATTCATTATCCTTTATTGAATATTACTTTTCTAATTGTTGATTTTTAAAATATTTTAAGCTAATAAATGCAAATTTTATTTTTTTATTATTAATTATTTTAATCAAAATCTCTCATATTTTTCTATTTGACAATTTTAATAAATTAAAATTGACTTAAATATCATAAAAAAATTACATTCATTGGGCCACAACTATTTAAATAAAAAATAATGTCATTTATCAAATATGACAATAAACATGAAAATTCATTTGCACTATTAGTCAAAATGAAAAAAGTTAAAAGATTTCATACCTTACATCATAGTAATATTATTTTTACAACTATGTTATCCAATAAAATAATAGATAAATTAACTTTGATATTTTAAAATAAATTTTAGAACAAATATACACTAGAAATTTGATCAAATTATTTTAATTCTAACATCTCATTGATTCATTGTTAAGAGGATAAAAATTTGAAATATATATATTTTAATGGTGAATTTTTGAGATTAAGAAATTTGGAAGAATCTTTTTTAAAATTTAAATCATAATTAATTACGTCGAGGCGTTTCCTACACTCCCAACATAACAAAGAAAATCTATGGACATAAAAACTTTAGATTAAATCTTAGACTAATAGGAAATCTTGATCGTAAATAGTGCTCTTCCGTGAAAATTTTGAAAATTTGTTCTGAAATAGGTTAATAAACATACACGACAAAAGGTTAATAAGAGATAAACGTGAATATACATTAATAAATGTTTGAGGGTGTAGGTCATGGAAGGCAGTTTAAAAAATCATTAAATTTAATAATCTTCTATACTTCCTTCTGTACAGTTAGATCATCGACACATTAGTGTTTTTTTTTGGTAACCCAGGGGTGTCCCCGTGACTCAGTCTAGCGCATTCCCTTTACAGGGTGAGCTGAGGGAGACTAGTCCCCTAGGGATGCACACATTAGTGTTTTTTTTTGGTAACCCAGGGGTGTCCCCGCGACTCAGCCTAGCGCATTCCCTTTACGGGGTGAGCTGAGGGAGACTAGTTCCCTAGGGATGCACGCAATAGCCCGCAAACCATGTGCATCGGGTAAGCCCATGTTAGAGTTGAACCCAGAACTAGTGGGGAGCAAACCCACGGCCCAAGCCAACTCCACTACCTGTACAGGCTCGACACATTAGTGTTATCAATAGACAACTACATCAGAACTGCTTGGTACAGTTCACATAGGTATTTATGCTTTTCAAATGCCTATGTAACAACAAAAGAGCGAAATTTACTTCCTCATCACCTTCCGTATGTTGTTTATTTGATCATGTCGACTGGCCTACAAGTTTGGAATTTTGGATCTTTTGCTAGAACTCTACCTGTTTGGAATAGTCATACGATGCATTCAAGTATTTGATTGATTGCCTTGATTGATTGGCCTAAACACCATTTCTAGGGCGCCCCTGTGTTGGAAACTTATTGACATGCTCCAAGGTCAACTTTCATATGGCAGACATTTCAAATTAAACTTGAAAATTTAAACCTTTTCATTTCAATTTCTGCCTAAATGAGTGAACTGGGTAGCAATATCTGCGAAGCATCTTAGTGTAAGTGGGAAGCAAATTTTAGAAAAGAAAATTTTAAGCTGCTAGGAAAAAAAAATTCCTTGCTTTAAGAGCAGCAAAGTGTGCTTAGAATTTATGTTTTCTTACAATAGTAATAACCTAATTTTTCATTGAAGTTGCACAGATTACCAAATGTGAAAGGTGCAGACTCAATGCAGAGAGTTTGGAGTGCATTCCATAGAGATCAGAGTCCATCTATACCATCCCATAGAATATTTCTAACAAGAAATTTGCCCAACTTGAGTCTATTCAAATCCCCTGTTTCAAAAAAATAGCAATACCTGGGCTTAAAGGCTTTTGTATCCAGAATAGTGTAATTGGGAGCTATTAACAAGAGTGCATGTACATCGTCCTGTACAATTCTCGCTCTCACTGCACAGTGCATATTGTGCAGTGGATGCTTTAGGCTTACGTGAACAAAATCATACTGTGATTCAAAGTTTTGTGATGTTTGGACTTGGCAGTTGCACTTGAACAAATCTTTTAGATTCTTCTAACTTGGGAGTTCAAATGTTTGGCGGGCTCTTTGGCTTTCCTAAATATGAAGTGGATCTTGGAATAACAATAAGTTAGTATGGTAATAAACATTTAAGCTTTATGTGCAGCTGTATTTTAGTTTCTGATAACTATGAATGAACAGTAATCCTTCAATATGACAAAAGGTGTCTTGAACCTTGGTATAGCAATCTTGGTTCGAGAATCTTAGCACGAGATGTAGAATGAAAGAAAACTTTGTAAAAACACAATTATACACCCTTTCTACATTAATAATGTTTCATCGATCGCTTTCTACATTCCTCGGCCAAGAAAGGGATCGATGAAACATAGCTGAGAAGATACTGTGCAGCATATGAAATGCCCCTAAAAATCTCAAGTATTTTCATAAAACTTGTACTCAAAAGGAGCTACAAATAACTCTAAGTTTTTGTTGGATCCTGCAATGGCTACAATCTTGTGCTGATAAGAGAAATTGCCATATATTGTGTACGCTTTCACATTGGGGGTGCTATGGCGTCCACCTGTAGGGGGCTAGTCTCGCTTCAGCTTGCCCCAAGTACCCAAGGTATGGGCTGCTGGGCCGCTGGGCTGAGTTACAGGGACACCCTTATCATCGCATTAAAAAAAAAAAATGCATTCTTTTTGAAAAATATTTAATCTTATATTTCGAACTTATTCATT
Organism: Sequoia sempervirens; assembly: GCA_007258455.2. NCBI lineage: Eukaryota > Viridiplantae > Streptophyta > Pinopsida > Cupressales > Cupressaceae > Sequoia > Sequoia sempervirens. The sequence goes on from VDFB02049761.1 coordinate 60,807, forward strand.
AAAGCATTGGCTGTGATTATTCAAATGTGTTTTTAATTTTTTTAGATAATTTAAAAAAATATGTTTTATATTTTTTTTTTATATATGTCAAAAATAAACAAAAAAAAGTGTGTCCAATGAATTGTATTAGTTTAGTGTAGTTTAATGATTTATATATGTTTTAATTAAATTCACAATTACATAATAATATAAGATGAGTACACTATTACTAATAATAATCATATAATATAATAAAGTAGTTTTCTAATATATTGTAAAAAATTTATAATAGATATTTTTTACATAATTTTTACAAAAGATTTATAATATTAAATATTACAAATATATTTACATGCTTGCATTGTTTAAATATTTTAATATGTCAAAAATAAACAAAAATCACAAGTTTCATTCATACAAATATACAAGTATATTTATATATATTTAGTGAAGTTCAAATTTGATTTTAATAGTCACAATTATACTTGTATTCAAGATTTTACGACAATCATTCATTGCAAAGTACACGTTAATTCAACTCGATTAGACAATTCTTCAATTACAAGTATTTATCCTTTCACTTATTTGTAATTTTAATTAATTTATGCTTATGTATACGATTACAAAGTATTTTATAAAAACAAAGCGCACAAATAGATTTAAATAATTAAATAATTTTGTTTCACTATTTTAAATTCATTTTAGTAACAACAAATATAAAACAAGCGTTTTATTCATTTTCATCAACTTTCATATTTTACATTCTTATAAACAATTATTATACTGTGAAACACACCAATGAGTCATATGTATCTTTCATCTCTCACACTAATTTTAGAAATCGTTGGATATATTCTATTTAATCAATATTTAAATATATTTTATTTTCTAGATATGGTTCAGCCGAAGAGAAACTTTGAATTTAAAGAACAAAGAAAATGGTATCAAAGAGATTACCGAGGAGAATATCGAAAGAAGATGACAAAGAGAGAAAATGACAGATTTAGAAAGAGATGAACAAAGAAGATGAAGAAATGAAGCAGATAAAGAAATATATGCTAGATGAAGAATGCAAGTAACAATACAACAAATGGAAGTTGAGAGTAGAGGGGACCAAAATATAAACACAAATAGACATGAACAAACAACTGCAAAATAGTCCATTCTAATAGACAAAAGAGATAACCAAATGATTTGCAATCTAATGATATAAGAAGAAATACACGCCAACGCACATTTGAAGAGCAACCTCATTCATAAAGACATGGAAGTTATGAAAACACAACAAATTCAAATGGATCACTAGCCATTGATTTTAGAAGAATACAAATGATGTTTCGTAGTCTGTTAGATAGCTACCTATCCCCATCAATGTGCTATATTTGCCAATAATCTTATATGGAATCAAAGTTTTTTGCACTTTAGAGGGATTTGTATGCAACAAATGCACACATGAAAAAAGAATCAATAGATTTTCAGCTACAAATATTATGGATCTCGGACCCCAACCAATAGACTAGGAGAACTCACTCAAATAGAAGAAATGTTGATTGCACGTGTTTGTCCAATATTGCAAGTTACACATGCAAGAGGAGGGCAATATAAATATAAAGGACACACAATAAGCTTTCCAAAAAATAATAAAAAATATAGCAAAGAAATTGCCACATTGCATTAAAGATATTCCAATCATTATAGTTCAAAGAAAAGATCAATGTGGCACAAATTATCACTTTACAACGAACAAAGACCATGTCTATAAAACGCTCAAATATAAAATCATGCATGACAAGTTCTACTCTAATGTGAGAATTGATGCAAATGCTCTTGATGAATTATCAATAAAGTTTGATGAAAATATTTTCGACCATCTTAGAATAGTGCACATGGAATTTCATTCTGATACAAATGAAATTGTTATTATCGGACCGGTTATGGAAAGTGATGAAAGTAATATACTTGATCACACCACATCAATGGCTTCAAGACCACCTAATGTACAAAGAGAAATGGAGTTAATCCACACATGGGTTGATAACCCAAATATAGATCAAACAACATTGATTGATTGGCCAACAATTGATGGATCTCCAATAAATGAATATAATACAATAGGATTATTTGATATGGCAAGCACCTAATTCATTACAAAGATAATTGATTTGGTAAACATCCATGATTTTGATATTATATGACAAATATGATAATGAGACATCGAGTGCAAAATTCAAGTGGAGTATTCATCAAAAGAAGTTTACATGAAATTCCCATTACCATAAGTGAGCTACGTCAACATATGGAAAAAATGCCAAAATCACATTTAGCTGATAGATTAATGCGATTTGGAACTACTTTGCGAGGTATAAGATCATATTGGACAAAATGTTGTGCATAATTGACAGATATGCTCCATCAGATTGACACACCTATAATATTCTTCACATTAAGTGTAACTGACTTATATTCGCTAGATCTACATGCACTGATGCTAGGTACATCACCAAAAAATCCACACAAAGCTAAGCTTTGGCGCAAACAAAATGTCATCCACTACCCTCATATTGTTGCATGTAATATATACACTTACGACACTCTCATTTCATAAAAAAAAACTTGAAAAAGGAATGAAAGTTATAGACTACTGGTGCAAATATGAGTGGCAACATAGGGAATCGACACGCGTACATAGATTCATATGGATATATGGATCACCAAACATGGAAAATCTTGATTGGTTTGATGGTGAACAACAAACTAAAGCTCAAAGATATTTTGACTTTATGGTCCATTCATGGAATCCTAGACAAGATACCCATCAAAGAAATATACAAGTATGTTTACATTTTTCCATACAAAAATATAAAATTACATATGTTTCTTCTTCCCTTAAAATATATCCAATTGATAGTTTGAAATTTATACTGTAGGCATGCATCAATTTTGGTTTGCATCCATGTCTTAAGAACACTAGACAAATTGTTGATTCAAATATCAATAAGGACTATGAGGAAATTGCAAACATTGTAGAAAGGCATACAATCTATAGAGAAGGTGCATGCCTATGAAAAAAAGAGTAGGAAGAATGGTTTGTAGGTAAAAATTTCAATAAGCAATATTAATTAAGTTATAAACATGTGTTCTTCTAATGTAATAAATATATATTTAATTTAATATCAATTATATGCCTTACAGGTATAATGCTCCCTGGCCATTAAATTTAGAAGGATCCAAATTATATGAAGATATAGAAATAGGTGAAAAAAATTTAATCTGAAAAGGAACGATAATATACTTAACTCTCACAATCGCTACATATTACAATTGTGGAGAGAAAATATAGATTGGCAACCTGTTCTGTCAAAACATGCTATAATTCAATACATTGCAAAGTATGCAACAAAAGCAGAGAAAAGTTTTGAAACATACCAACAAATGTTAATACGTCTTGCAAATTTGGAAAATGTAGATGATTTAACTGCAAGAGCTTATAAGAAGCTCCTACCAAAAATAATTATAGAAAGGGATATTGGAGCTTAAGAAACAAGTCACATGCTCTTAGAGCTTCCATTGGTGGAAAGTAGTAGAAAATTTGTCAATCTAAATGTTTCGACTAAAGTGTTCAAACGTGTACTTGTAACTGATGAAAACAACAATGAAGAAAAAACATCTTTCATTGATTCATATAAAAATAGACCTCTTACTATGAAAGATGTGTCACTTATAGATGCAACAAAATTATGGATATATAATCCTACAGAAAAAGGAGAAAATAAATGGAATGCAAGAAAAAAAGTAGCCATTGTAAGAGTGTTTCCGAGATTTCAATCTATTCTTGCACATGACTTAGATACATGGTTTGAATTTTGCTTCTCAAAATTGTTACTTTCAAACCGTTTCATGACATTCAAATAGATATTGGTTAGAACAATGAATCCATTGTATCAAATAAGGAGAGCTTCAGTTATAATGCACAACATGTACAACGAACAATAGTTAATGAAAATAACGAGAACATGAATGATTCTGATATTGAAGATAGTGACGCTGTCCAACAAACTACTACAGAGCATGAATGGGAAATTATATCTAGACTTCATCATGGTCAAATTATGCAAATTTCAGAGATAGATATGTTGGGTAGGAGAGATATGGATAAACAAACAAATTGGTCTCATGGATTTCAAAGTGAACAATACACAAATGAAGCAATCAATTTTGTTACCACTATGAAAACAAATGGTATGCTTATTCATGATGATATATCACAAGTTTTCAACTATGGAAACCTTAGTTGTAAACAAGGAAAAGCAGTTAACATTATCATTTCACACTACCACAAAAATCAAAATAATTCTCCATTGTTAATGATAATTCAAGGGACAACAGGAACACGTAAATCATATGTGATAGGCACCATAAATGAAGTGCTTCAGAATGTTTCAATGCCACATCAATTTCCCTTATTTTTACTTGCACCAACTGGAGTTGCAACATTCAATATAGGAGCAACAACTATACACAATAAATTGATAATTCCAATAAGAGAGTTCAAAGAACTGGAAGGAACAATATTAACAAGTTTCCAAGAGAAAATAATAGAGTTTTCTTGGAAAAAGATTGCTTAGCGAGAACTTAAGATTCTTGACTTATTGGGCACTCAAATTTAAATCAAACCTTTGCCAAAAGGTATCTATACAGTACTTATTTTACCTTTAATTGTGCATATTTGTACTTTCACATATGCATACTTGTCGTACGTTTCGTTTCTTGGCCCATTACATTTAGAATATCACCATGATCTTGGACGGTCTGGACTGGTATACCTCTCTAGTTGACAGAGCTGCGCATAAAGCAAAAGGTAAGCGGAAATACGCGGAAGAATTCAAGATTGTCATTACTTTAGATCACATTTTCAGACAAGATGGACTAAATAGTGACCAAGAAAGATTTCATTTGCTTTTAACAAATATTAGAGATGTGAACCCTACAATAGATGATTAGGCATTGCTAATGACAAGATCTAAAATGAGAATAGATGCAACAACCAATCAAGACTTTCACAATAATGTTCATTTGTTTTCAACAAATGATAATGTTCATAGCCATAATAGGAAAAAATTATACTCATTGACAAATCCAGTTGCATGCAACATTACAACAAAAATAGGAAGTGCCTGTGGAACAAAAGGAGTTACAGATGATGAACTTGATCTAGAATTGTCATTGAGTCAAAATGCAAGGTTTATGTTAACATCGAACCTATGAATAAAAGTCGGCCTTGTAATGGAGCTCTTGGATATATTCAAGATATTGTATATAGATCTGGAACAAGACCACCTCAACCACCAACATATGTATTGGTTCGATTTGATAGTTACTCAAGAATCCCATTCAACAATTGATATCCATTTACAGTTCCAATCACACCAATACAAAGGAGTAGCTCAATACAAATACCATTACGATTGGCTTGGGCTTTAACAATACACAAATCACAAGGTTTAACTCTTGAAAAAGCCACTGTTGATATTGGACCAATAAAAAAATAGGCAGATATGAAAAGCTAAAGAAAGGAAAGCAAATCGTAAGGAGAAAACAAAAGAAAATAGACTCAAAGCCTTAGAAAATATTTGATGTAAACAATATACTTCTTGATTTAATACAATTATCATTTCTATAAATTTAATTCATTCTACTGTGTTTCACTTAGAATAATTTTTATTTCAAAAATACATTCAAATAATAAATATTTACTTGCTTGGTTCTTGACATGTTTGGCTTTCCTAAATATTTGAGAGGGATATATATATTTAGAAAAACTAAAGTTGCGTTTCTTGAAAATAAAAGAAAACAAAATATAAAGGTAGATGCATTGACTTATATGGCCAATTAATATTGGGTGGATATATATTATACTTATACCTAGATCCTCCTCAGATTTTGTGATTCTCTAAACCTTATGAGTCAGGAAGACATAGTGAAACTCATTTTGATGGTTTGAATCATTGTATTTGGTGTAACTCTGATGGTGACGGATTCCTACCTAGTTGGTAGGAAATACTCTTTGAAATTTTCCTGTATGCAATTGTAATAAGATAAGGTCAAAACATAGCAGCTTTCACGGCATAAACTATCTCGCGATTAATTTTGCAGATACCGGCTTAGATACTTTCAATTAACGATTTTGTATAGCGCAATTCATGACATATAACAAACTAATTTCAATTCAATACGGTTTGCGATGGAAACTCTCCATAAATCAAGTTAGAATCCATCCAAAATGCATTTTAGTCCATACTGACATTATAAATCAATTTGGCAAGCAACTATGACCCGGCAATAGAAAATTAAAATGATCTTTGGGACATTGTTCTCATAATGTAGTTTCAAAGATCTTTTGGAAAATTAAAATGGAAATCAACTCTTTTAGGGTTGCATTGTTCTCATAATTGTAGTTTCAAAATCTTTTCGTCAATGTATTCTTCATTATATTTGATTGTTCAAATGTAAAGCTATTTTTTCTAATGATTTTCTCCATGTAATAGTGATCATGCACGATTTATTCTCTAACATTATTTTCTCTTGTTAAAGCAGTGAAGGAGAAACATGGTAACACCTTAGAGCTTCAAATACAACTATCTAAAATTCAGTTTCAGCTTGTAGCGATTGCTAAAAATTATAATGGAGCTCTACTTTCAATGTTTAATATCATTATGAAGGAACATGTACTCCTTACTCTTGGAGAAAAATGATTCTCATATAGCCTAACTTGTATGCTGCCCCGACCAGCTTTTCTTTCAACTGTCTTAAGTTGATATATGCTTTGTTGTTTTTTGTTTGAGTGTCTCTTTCAACCATTTGGATTGAGATGTGCCCATGCATTTTCTCAATAAAAATAAAAAATAAAAAATAAAAAAATAAAATACAAATTTTATGTTTGCAAATTAACATGACTCATTTTCCTGCTACATGCGTCCATTGCGTAAAAAATCAGCTGTAAATTGACTCATTTTAGTCCGGTATTGGTCTGCTGCAGATTGAAAAAATCAGGTAGATATTTCAGCTAGATATTTTTTAAATTTATGGTAATGCTCCTGAATAGTTGTGTTGATGCTCCCAAATAGTTGTGTCGGGCTAATAGCTCACAAATGGTATCTTCTGTCTGAATAAAAAAATGCAGTATCTAGTCATGGACACTCCCATTTACTCTAACCTTCGCGTAATCGGAAATCCTATTTCATTAGAAGCCAAATTATTCGTTTGGGCACGACACAATCGACGGAGTTTATGCCCCAAATTCTGTAAAATTTCAAGTCGATTGTACAAACCTAGGAGTTGGGCTTGCCAAGGTTCAAATCCTCTCGACCCTTTTTTGCTTGATATTCCTGGTTCAATCGTGTCTTTAAATTTTCTATTTTGAGAGTCTTAGATGTAAATCCATGTTATTCACGATCAAATTTGAGTGTTTCTCAGAGTTTCTTTTCGAGTGAAATACTTAATAGGGTTTTGAATATAGATCATTCAAGCCAGTCACTGATTAACATTGACCTAAAAACCGGAGAATAACAATTGATAAAAGGATGTTAGATTTTGTGGCCATACTATATTTAGGGAGTTTTTATCCCTCCCTTTTCACGGAGAGGCACACAACAGATACGATTTTCCACTATGAAAATTTTCTTGCGTGCTGAGTAGTGCTTCGACGCCCCATACCGTAGGTAGTTCTTGGTTCCAAAATGTTTTGGGTTTTCCAGCTTGTTTTAATTTGTGCAAATAAATGACAGTTGGAAAGTTAAAATTAATTACTATATAACGAAGAAAGATGAACGGGGATCGATCTATGAATAACAAAATACCAAACTGGGGTGCTTTGGGATGCACTTACAATTTGTTGATTTATTGTAGCCTCTCTCAAGAGGAGTTATTTAGACTTCCTTGAGTTTGTAGTGGTTGATTAAATTATTTGTTGTTTCCCACTGAAGAAGAAGATCAATAATTTTAATAATATTCAAGATGAGCCATCAACTTCTTTTTGTAGGATGCATCTTTTGTGGTTAATCTTAATCAGAAATTCCCCTCTCGTGCCTTTTTTCTCCCTTTCTCGTCCCTCACCCTTAGGGTATTGATGTGCATTTAGGGAAAACTTACAAATTGATTGGCCACACAAACCTCCAAATCGGAAAGTTTAAGAAATGAACAAGCAAAGGTTAGACAAGATTGTGGATGGAGCGAACTACATTTAGTAGGAGATTTTGGATGTAATTGTAATGACGCAGGTTGATGAATCTATTTCACATTGGGTTCATAAAAGTTGTTTGCCCGGTTCATCAACCTCCTTTGCATTACCATTCCACCTATCCAACCTGTCCTGCGAAGGTTAGTTTGTGCCATCCACATTTTTACATAGCGTTGGCCTGCTCATTTGTCAGCCTTTATGACCAGTCCATTGGAGGGTTGTGTGCTGGGTTAACTTATCGACTTTCCTTGCATATGTTTCTTGACCTCTCTCATAAGTCATAACTATTGAAGGTCTGGGTTGGAAAATATCAAGCAAGTTAGTAGAAATATCACTTTAGACAGACCTATAATTTAGGTTGAATAGAAAAAGGCTATGAGTGATAGTGTGCTCTTGGCAGAACCTTGTCAAAGAACTGATTGTACAGGGTAGCTTGCTGGATGAATGTGATCACTCAGGGTAGCTAGTTGAAAGAATGGAAATAATAGCAATTCCTAAGAGTAGCTCGATGCTTCAAGATATCTAATATCCTTTACAAGAAAAAAAACTGACGTTCAGCGAATACACTCACAATCCACACAACAATCTCAAACAAGCAAACTGAAACAAAGAAAAGAAAACATCAGACAACCTATATATGAATGCTTATCTCTTAGGCAACCAAGAAAGGGAAAATCAAACGAATGTGTGTTTAAGCTAAGATCCTGGTTCATTTAAACAACAAACAACTGGCTGAAATGTCAAAATACATACTTGCTCTTTTTTGTTTAGTTTTTTTTACTTTTTATATGAAGATGCAAAATCTGCATGTAAATGAGCTACAATACCTGCACACGCACTTGAGAAACAATATTTCTCCTAGAAACAATGAATTT
>VDFB02049762.1:0-52725 GCA_007258455.2 Sequoia sempervirens
CAAAAATTAATGTGAAGGTGTAAATAAATACACTTTACAACATTAAATTATGGAAAAATTATGTCAATTTAGCTTAAAAGGTCCCTAAATCCTATGTGAATGTGGGAAACACATTACAACACTGGATAAAGGCAATATTAGGTCCATTTTAATGTTAATCATTCCAAAATTAAATGTGAAAATATAAATGATGGTATTTTTCTACACAACAATTATTATTCTCTTGATATTTATGACATTTCTGAATGTGAGCAAAATAGTCTTATTCCATATGTCTCTAGTAATATCCTATATGAATCATCTTTTGATCTAATGAACTTCCTCCAAAATGTCCCCCACAAGCACCTACATGAGCTTCTTCAAGATCAATATGGTTTTTTGATTGTTTGACGAATCTAAGTAAAAAACATCAAATGATCGTCTATATAACACATCTAAAAGGATTATGTATTTAGATACAAGTTTTTGAAGATGAGCTCTAGTGTTTTTTAGTTGCAAGCTTAGGAAAGGTACCTTCTTTTAAGTAGTTGAATATTTTTGTGTACCATTCACTAGAGTTTTCAATATTGGTTAATAAAACTTCTTTAATCTTATTGTCTATTAATATTTTTATGATCATATGGACTATAAATGTGAAATTGATAGAAGGATCTTTAGGAGATATAGTGGAAGCAGTGCTTGCCATGACATCTTCATGTCGATTATCCTTTCATGGTATGTTATCAATGGTATATGATTCAAAGCATTCCAATAATTTCATTGTGAGATCTTTATACTTAGATAACTTGTCATGTTTCACTTGATATGAACCACTTATTTGCTTAATGATTTATCGAGAATCACCAAATATCTTAATGTGTTGAATACCAAGAGCTAAAGTTACATATAATTCTACAATTAAAGCTTCATACTCTATGGTGTTATTTGTCGATAGGAAGTTTAATTAGTAGGATAAGGGGATAGGTTTTCTAGAGGGTGAGATTATTATAACCACTTCTCTAGAGCCAATTCTACACTTAGATCCATTGAAGTACAATTCTCATGTTTCCTTTTGATATTCATCACACTTATGTTAGGGAATGATTCCATATTAGGTAATTCTAATGGGGAAGGAGCATCATCTAAATGGTCAATTAAGGCTTTTCCTTTGATTTCCTTTTTAGTGTAATGTCCCCTTTCTAGTGGAAGCACTCAAACCTGAATATTGCATTCAAAGTGTTCCTCAAAGAGACATTAGAGCATTAGAGATCCATAAATTTCATTCATAATATCTAATAAGGTCAAAGATGATATGAATATTTCATTATTGTCAAAGGAATATTCATTTCCTTCTTATCACTCCTATGAATGATTCATCTATTTTATATTTCATAAGTACACTAGGGTAGATATTAAATGTCTTTCAAGATCTCATAGATGGAATGTTATTATACCATTTATCATCATAGTGAACGAATAGTCATTATTACTTATCAGGCACAATAGTTATTGTAAGCATCATTATTGGATAGTTGTAAATAATATTATATGTGTGTGTGTGTGTGTGTGTGTGTGTGTGTGTGTTTGTATGTGTGCGTGTTATCTTGTATATATTGTATGTGTCCACCACCTATGAGGTATTTATGAATCTCAATATATATATGTACACACACATATCAATTACCAAAATACATTTATCAACATATGAATTATATACATAAAACATATTATATTTCATATAATTATATTTATCATATATATATTAAATATATATGTCCAACACCAACCATTGCTAAATTCTTAATTCATACATTTATTACCCAAACATCATAATATCTATATCTGCATATATACTTGTTATTTGCATTTAACCATCACAATACATTTAGGTGTACTCTTAAATCATGACATACGTAAATATAATTATAAATCTCAACTAAAATTTAAATCATGTTTGATATCTATTGTTTTACCTACTAATCTTTGTACACATATGACAGTGCTTACCTATCATTTAAAATTTATAAAATACGTACCGCGCTAACTGTTGATCGGTCTACAAGCATCCCCCCTCTTCACTTGCCATGATTATCTCTATTGTTCTATCCTTGTTGGTTGCTCATAGATCTACCTTATAATCTAGTTATATTAAATTATTAATACTTCCTTCCATCGTAATATATTCTTATTCTTCTTTTTATTCGATCTCCTTATTTATATTTTCCTTCATAGGTCTTCTTATATCCCTCCACTTTCGAGGAAGAGGTATGATGATTTGTTTAGGTCTCATTCTTTTTTTTTTTGGAAGATCGTGTCACTGTTTAATGGTTGTCTTAGCTATTGCTAATACTACACTGCTCTTTAATATGCCCCTAGGAATCAGTGCGTTTAGGATTTTTTATTATTTGCTATTTACCATATATTTATATTTCAATATATCTGGTTTAATATATTCTCTTTTTATATGTATTTATATTTTGTTTAAGTGTGAGTGTAATATATTTTATTATTGTTATTTTTATACGAGTTTGATATATGTTTTAATGATTATAATAATACATAAATTATTAATATATATTTATATTGATATTTATTCTATTCATTTATTTGGTGTTTTATTTAAATTGTGATTTAATAATTGGTAAATTATATTTATAATATAATTATAATATTATCGATGATAATTATAATTATATTTAAATTGTAATTATTCATGTTTAGGTTTTGACATTTATTTGTATTTTTATTTATTTATTTGTCTTTAGATGCTTTAGCTTAGAGTTACAATTTCACGAGACATGATAGTCTTCCTTGTCCAAGATTGCTTGTCCTCAAGCAATCACAAAAATGACTTCTCACTACAATAGTTATAGCTTCTCAACTAAAGAAGTAGTTTGACAAACAAAATTTTAACTAATCTTTCAAGAATAACAAAAATAAGGAGTAATCTCATTTGAATACACATCAAGAATGAATCTAACATAAGGGAATACTTAATGAAGCATACACATAAAGATGTGTAGTATATGTTGAAACACATGTGGGTTATAAAATATATCCATAAACACACACAAGTCACAAAGTGTGAATGTACACAAGTCACAAGACATACACATGAATACAAGTGAGACACATGAATATCAGTCACAGAGTATACACATGATCATGCGTAAATCATAAAGTAAGCCACAAAGTATACACAAAAGTCATAGTAGGTGCTTGGATATATTTGAATACACATAGATCACGCAGTATACACTTGAATGCATTTGAATACATAAGTCACACTTGAATACATTTGAATTCATAAGTCATGAGTCACACTTGAATACACTTAGGGTATGAATCATAATCATACAATATACTTAATAATCTACACATAAAACATGATGCAATCACTCAAGGCATGGATCATACATTTGAATGCAAAGGGACAATTCCACAAACATTTGTACGCGCAGGTCTTGAATTTATTTTGAATACACATGAGACATGAATCAAACATCAACATACATGAGAAGAGTATTCATGGAGTAAATATGTTGAAAATATTTAAGACATAAGAAAACATCTAAAGATACAAAATAAATGAAGCATATCATAAACTCATGAAACATATACATGGAGTGTATGCATGGAGCATCTATTGTAAGCAATAGTACATAACTTCATGGAGTCATGAAGTATACATATAAGAATGAATCCTTCACATGAGAACAAATGATTACTTATAGGTTATAAAAATACATGTAGGAATACATGCAAGGCTTTGTAATCCACATTGGAAAGATTATATATAGGAATACACATGAGATATGTAGATCATAACACAAAGTACATACATGAATTCAAACATGGGGACACATATAAATTAAGAAGTAGAAGAATCATGAAGTATTCATATTAGCACACATGAAGCATATATAGGAATTACACACATGGAGCAAGAAGCATTTAGTCATTACTTAAGACATGAATATGCAGATCATTCAAGTACACTCAAATTTACTTCTATGCATGGAATATAAGAATATCATGCATTTGATAAATGGAAAATACATAATATGAAGCATTCATTTGAATATATGTAAAGCACAAAATGATCCTACTTATAGAACATAGGTATAAGGATTCCCATAGACACACTCAACAAATACAAACAAACACATATAAGACATGAATTACACAAACACATTTTTTTTAAGAATGGAATAGACATATATTATAGTACATTAGTCATGAAGTGGACAAGTAAGATGCTAAGCATGTCCATGTATACCATGAAAAAAAAACACAATAAAATAGGTAAATCATGAAGTATGTGTGTGAATAATACATGAAGTGTATGCATGAGTGCATGAAGTCACAAAGCAGGGCTGATGCAAGAAGTTGGGTACACAAAAAGCTCAAAAAGTGAAAATGTTTTTGCTCTTTTTCAGAATTTGTCACATTTGGACTGAAAATTTGAGCCACTTACACAATGAATATTAAAAAAAGTCAGTAATATGAAATCTATAATTTTGAATCTAGTTTCCAAATATGTAAACTATTAAAATACCCAGATTATAGAAATTAAATTTTGATAGGGATCTATAAAAACCACTTTTTAAAATTCCCTGTTTTCTTACCATACCAAGCAGGTGTACGGACAATACTTTTTTACCCAAATAAAATTATTTTTCTAATTCCTTTTGGGAAAAGAGATCTAACAACATGAAGTTTGATGTGGATTTTTTTTGTAATTTTTGGTTGAATAATTTTATTTTTTTTATTAAATTTTTATTGGCCTTAATTGATGTTTTTTAAAATCAACGTGTACGGACAATGTAATTGGACCTAAACAAAACTTTTTTTGATTCTCTTTTTTTTTAATTGTGTAGAGAATTGTCTGAAGTTTGATGCCATATAATTTTTTTTACAAGAAACTTAACCAATAAAAAGTTATTAAAAAACCAAAAAAACCTGATATTTCAAGTTTAAGGACTAGTTTGCTTAGAAATTAATTAAAAAATAGAAAACACAATCCAACATTAACAAAATTTATATATTTAGAAAGTAGACATTGTGTTCTCTAATGGGTTTTAATTTTATAGATTGATTCAGAAAAAAAGTCCATCAGCTATGTTGTCAAAGTTGGACATTCTTCTTCAATCTGCCTTATTTTTTTAGTTGCAGGTCAAAGGCTCAGGCTCGAATTGCCAAGCATTTCCCAAGCCTAAAACCAAGGCTGGATGTGGTGTGGAAATTCAATTTTTAAATAATACGTATGCATTATTCAAATGAAACTCGTACACATTTCATAACGCATACGCGTTACCCATTGACCCATTTATTTTAAAAAAATAAATACCTTCGCAAAATGCGTACACGTTTCGAGTATGGAAATTCAATTTTTAAATAACGCATACACGTTACAGAAATGCGTACACGTTATTCAAATGAAACGTGTATGTGTTTCATAATGCATATGTGTTACCCATTGACCCGTTTATTTTAAAAAAATAAATTCCTTTGCAAAATGCGTACGCGTTTCTGGTTCGCATACCTGTAGTTGAGCACATACGCATTTGGATTCCAGCTCAGGTACCTGATCTATAATGCGTACACATTTTTTAGATAACGCATATGCGTTTCCTTCGAAACTTTTTATTTTGCCCGAAATTTCCCCCCTTCATATACTCAACTTCTTGCTTTTACCTAGCATACATATGAATACATGTAAGTCATAAAGTATACACTTAAATACAAGTCACAACAAATAAAATGTCATAGAGCATACACTTGAATATATCATCATGAAGTACACACTTGAATTCAACGTCAAAAAGTATACAAATATGTCAGAGTATACACTTGAATACACATAGAAGTCACAAAGTATACACTCAAATATAGATATAATTGAATGAAATATACCTTTAGAAAATTGGGAAGGGGGTTTTGGTGCATCACACACTACATCATGGACCCATCCACCATCCCAAGGTCATCAAGTATATAGATAAGTATGAGGAAGACATGTGAATACATGAAATACACAAGTATTCACATGAACACATGTTACAAATCATACATATAAGTCACAAAGTAAAATTTTGAATACACTAGAATACTCACAAATTATCTCAAAGCATATACTTAAATATATGTGAGGCACATGTAGAATTGACTCAAACAACACCTTGTTGAAGTTATTGGTCTCCTCAATTATAGGTATGGTCAAATAGGATGGTTGCATTGGGATGTCCATAGAGGTGTTCCTTCCAATCCCAAGAGTAGCTACACATGCCCTCTTGGCCCAACAATGGCAGACATATAGTCATCCATGTGGGTGGGCTACTTGGAAGGACCTCTATCACCTACTCTCCCTTCTGTACCTCCTATTTCCCCATCTCCTACTATGATGGAGAGTTTCCCAAGTTTATCCAACCGTTTGATAGTTTGGAGGAAGGATTTCTATAGGAGGCTTGTAGATACTCTCTCTAAACCTAAGAGTAGATACGGTGAGCCCTCTTGGCCCAACAATGGAGGACCATAGTCATCCATGTGGGTGGAGTACTTAGAGGAGAAATCTAGCACCTTCTCAACCTATCAGTTCAATCCCTTAACCAACTACATGATTGTTTGATGATACAAACAATTGCATTTAATGATTATCATATTAACAAGTTACCCAAAATTACATGTTATGGGGATTCATGAATTCATCAAGATATTAAAAATCTATTTATCATATGAATGTATATGCAACAGTTCTTTATGATATTCGATGTTTATATTTATATATTTATCAATTACCAATTCCTTATATATTTATCAATCATTAATATTTGTATTCATAACATATTTAACAAATATTATTTTCCAACTATATAAAGGTATTTATGATTGCTGATTTAGGGTTATGAAAGTACACACCTAATACTTACCACTTCGATCTGTAGAAACCTCTTTTTTTCCCAACCAACGATGTTCCCTTCTTATACTATGTTTCAATAAAATGATAGATCATAATTGTCTTCAATATTACTAGTGGTGCAGAGATGAAATTTCTCTCTTAGCCTTCCATAGTTATTTTATGTGGTTACCACACATGATAATTATAATAGAATGGATCATCATGACATTGATAGTTGTCTAATTCAAAATAACATATTAGCAATACTACAATAGTAACATGCATCCCCTAAAATGACAATAATAAATAACATCAATTAGACAAATATTATTATGCATAAATTGTATTTATCAATTGCCTATTATATATTTATCAGCCATTGTGTATTTAAGTATATTTATCAATCATATTAAGATATGTCTATTCATTTCCAAATGAAATTCCCTATTTATTTGCTAAAATAATATCATTGTTACTATTCAAAATCTCACAATTTTAGGAGGGATATGACCCATGGACCATACTAAAACAAACAAATGAATAATCATATATCAGAGCCCAATTTTTGAACACCACGAGCTCTAGGTTTATGCGTACATCATGTTAATAATGCATATTGGTGTTATCATGTAGGATGGCACCTAAGAGAGGAGTAGGTCATGAATGTGTATGTCAACGTGGTAGAGGATCCTAAGCATAGGGAGAGAGATCTGAAACACCACTAGTAGTACTAGAGGTTCCTGAGGTACCACAGAATGAGCCACAACCAAAATTCAATTCATAGATCCTGCATGCACTCAAGGATTTGATTGGGGTGATACATGCCAAATTGCTAGATGCAAGGGAGGGTCCTTGTCATGAGAAAACATAGGATAAGCACACATATTAGAGTGTAGAGAGTGTAGTAGGAGTCCTCCTCATGTTCCTAATGAGAAATATGATGATGGAGAGAGAGGTTTAGTTCACATGGATCCTCCACCTTATGTGCCCCAAGTAGAGGTACGAGTTGAGCCTAGAGTAGCTCGTGATGCAGGTGATGAGATTAGAGACTTATTACATTTGTGTACTCTAAAATTGGAAGGAACCACATATGGTGTTGAGGCTGAAGCTTGGATTCTTAGTCTTGAGAGGTGTTTTGGGTTGCACACATATGCGAGTAATCTCAAAGAAATTTTTGCTATACATTTACTTGGAGACACAAAATCTACATGGTAGCTTCAAGAGGAGCACAAGAATCACTTTACTATGGAAACCATTACATGGGAGACTTTCCTTGAGCATTTCAAAGCACGTTACCTGTCTAAGAATTTTATACAGCATCACATTAATGGGTTTCATGATCTTCAACAAAGGGGACTGATAGTAGCACAATACGAGAGCTAGTTCCTAGATCTATTGCATTATGTAGACTATCTTCATGATGAGAAGATTCTTGTCAATCAATTTATCTGGGGTCTGAATGATAGAATATCAAGACCTATATGTATGGCTGATCCAGAGAACATTTGAGCTGATGTAGAAAATACCTTGATTGCAGAGGAGATATAGGGGAAAGCCCATGATGCACAAGAGTAGTATCAAAACTATAATCTAGTTACATAGGTACAAGGATTCTATCAACCTCCTTTTCCTTCTAAGGGAGGATCTAGACCCCTTATAGTATCATCTGGGCCTCCCCAACAAGAAAAATTTAGTTAGAGGAGTAGGCCTCAATAGGGATTTTGGGGTGGATAGTCTAGACCATGGCAATCATAGGGTCCCCGTAGGGATCAACGTCTACAAGAATAGGGTGCTACTCCAACACATTCTCAATAGTCTTTGCATGGTGGAAATAGTGGATCTACTAGGTCTGGTGGACAATAATTCAGCAGGACACAATCATGTAAGGGTTAGAACAAAGGTGCTTTCTTTGTGTGTGGTGAATTAGGACATTTACCCAAGGAGTGTCCTCAGGGTTTTACAACATAGCAAGTAGTAGGATCTAAGTAGATAGTGGGGGATACAGGGAAGTTTTATAGAGTTTATGTGGCAGTCGAGAACCACCAAGTTTAGCATCAAGCCATGGTGATTGAGGCCCCAAGTATGATTGGAAATACTCATGTATCTATTTTATTTGATTCTAGGGCATCAAATTCTTTTATATCCCCTTCTATAGTGGAACGTGGTGGGCTAGTAGCATCTAGGAAATACAATAGATGGGAGGTTGAGTTAGCCTCAAGGACCTAGGTGTCTATATATTTTTTAGTTAGAGCTTGTTCACTATGATTTGGAGATTTGACTACTTTAGTTGACCTTCGTATTACCCCTTTGGGATCCTATGGATTAGTTTTGGGTATGGACTAGTTCAAGGCACACCAAGCTAAGATGGATTGTTTTCAGAAGATGATTGAGTGTGTAGATAATCAAGGTGCTGTGGTGGTGATTTTAGGGGTACAGAGACCCATTTACCTTCACACTATATCCACTATGCAGTTGAAGCGGTGTATGTGAAAGGGATGTCATATGTTTTCCATCACTATTAGTGATTTGGATGAGGAGAGGATAGAGACATCATTAGATGATCATCCCATTCTTGGGGATTTTTCAGATTTTTTTCCTTCTGAGTTACCAGGTATGCCACCATGGTCAGAGATTGAATTTTGTATAGATTTAATACTAGAAGCTCAACTGATATCGAGGGAACCTTACAGGATGACTACACATGAGCTAAGTGAGCTCAAGATTCAATTGTTGGAGTTGCTAGAGAAGGGCCATATTCATACAAGTGTTTCACCATGGGGTGCTACTTTCATCTTTGTGAAGAAGGATGGATCCCTTCGTCTTTGTATAGATTATAGACAGTTGAACAAGGTGATGATCAAGAATTGTTACCCGCTTCCAAGGATTGATGATTTGTTTGATTAGTTTCCAAGAGTGAAAGTGTTCTAAAAAATTGACCTTAAGTCTAGTTATCATTAGTTGCATATTTTGGAAGCAGATATTCATAAGACTGCCTTTACGACTAGGTATGGACACTATGAATTCACAGTGGTACCATTTGGATTGAAAAATGCTCCTGCAATATTCATGAGCCTTATGAATGGAATATTTCATACTTTCTTAGATCAGTTTGTGGTAATATTCTTAGATGACATTTTGGCATACTCACAATCTGAGGGGGAGCATGAGGAGCACTTGCAAAAATTTCTCATTGTTTGAGGGAGCATCAATTATATGGTAACTTTCCAAAGTGTACATTCTTTCACTCAAAGATTCATTATCTTGGTCATCTTATATCTGGTGATGGTATCTTAGTAGATCCATTCAAGATTAGGGTTATTATTGATTGGCTAGCACCCACTTCAGTGATAGATGTTAGGAGTTTAAAGGGCTTATCAAGCTATTATCATTGTCTTGTTCAAGGTTTTTCTAGGATTGAACATCCTATCACTTCTCTTTAGTGGAAAGGGAAGAATTTTGAGTGGATAGATCATTATGAGAGGGCCTTCGAGACTCAAGACCCTCAAGGAGTGACTCACTAGTGCTCCTATTTTAGCAATCCCAAATCCATCAAGATATTTTATGGTATGTGTAGACATGGAAAATATATCAATCACACCTGATCTTGATTTTACTAACACTAGTTCATCTTGAATCATCACTCTACTAATCATTTAATTAAATAATATCTATTTAATTAAATTCATCACATTTCATTTCTTAATTAAATAAATCAATTTTATTTGATCAAGTCATCATCTCCTATTAATTAAATAAATCATTTTTTATTTAATTAATCCTATAGTCTCTCTATTAATTAAATAATTCATTTTATTTAATTAATCTCTAAATTCATTCCATTAAATTAAATAAATTAGCCTTTATTTGATTTAATCTAACACCATCTTCTTTAATTGAATAACTCAAAATCTTTATTTAATTAATTCTAAATAATTTTCTCCTCATTTTTATTTATTTCAATCCAAAAATTTAAATCAAATGTTCAAATCAGCTAATCCCTCATTAAACTAACCAAATCTTGATTAATTTAATCTTAATCTATCAAATCTTCTAGCTTTTGCCACTTTCTCATGAAAATCAATTTATCAATTTATTAAATAATCTATTTTCTTTCAAAAAGGCATCAATGGTTGGAATATTCCCCAAATTTGAAAAATCCCTCCAAAAGGGTTTTTCCTTCCAACAAAGCATTTAAAATCTCTTACATGTCTGTGTGCATTGAGCCAAGTGGCATTTAACTCTTCTTACATCCCCCCTAAACATGTCATTTCATCAAATTCAAATTTCAAACTTGCACATTTATCAAAATGTGCTCAACCCTTGTCCACTCACATGATGAGAAGTGGCTTCTTCCTATTGGTTGGGTTTTTATCCCACATTCATCCCTTTGGCCTCTTCTATCTTCAATTTCTTCTATAAATAGATAGGTTATCCTTCATTGTTATCATCCACAATTTGATCGGACTTATTATACTCATTTTCATCTTCAAGCATTAGCATTTTTCATCAATTTCATCAAGGCATAGCTAGGTTATTGCAGGTTTTCTCCATGGAGTTCATTTGAAGCAATCACCAAGTGGATCAATCATCACCAATCATCAAAAGCTTGCATAGGAGTTGGGAAAGGGCCAATTTCCACATCAAATTGGCACCAAATCCCCCATAAGATCAATATTTTGTATGTTTTTAATAGAATTTGATTTATCTCCTTGCTTTTTTATTGTATTCTTGCTTTTATTCCTATTTTGAGCATTGTTAATGGGTTTTATGGAGAACTTTGATCTTGGCTTGCATTTTAATCTTCTAATGTGATTTCTTATTGTATTTTGCAGGTATTAGGATCTTGGTTCAATATTTGGCACTAGGAGGGAAAATCTCATGTTTATATCACATTTTTATCAAAAATTCAGTGGTTTTTGTATTTTTTTGGTGTACATAGGAAACTACGTTGTTCATAGTCCAACAATGCCATACAGTGCTACTACCAGTCAAGCGGTGCTATACAATGCTACTCCAAACTACAAACTATGTCGCTAGACCCCAAACTGTGCCGCCTATGCAAACAACAGTGCTACAAATAGAGTCGCCTTTGCTTTCTTTCCTTTTCACTCAAACTTAAAATTGTTGTACCTTGGTCATTTTTTGCTCTGTTTAGAGTTTTTTTTTTTTTAAATGGGGTAGAATTTCATAATCTATCCACTGGTGTAGTTTTTTTTCAACTTTCATAGAGTTGAAATTTTCAAATTTTCACCTAAAGTCAAATCACAATGAAAGTTGGTCTAAATTTTAGGGTTTTTATGCTTAATCATTTATCTAACCCTCACATCTTCTTGTCTCTTGATTTAATCTAACATTTGGAGCTTGAATTATAAGTTTTAAAGGATCATGGAGCATGGAAGTCAAAGAAAAAGCATTATCACATCATTGTATCAAGTGTTTTTGAACACTTTGGGGAGAAATTATAATCCCTTCTTTTAAGGAATTTGTCACTTTCAAGCTTTTAGGACTCACTAATTTCTGTTTGGGCTTAAAAAGAACAAGAAAAAGGGATTAAAAGAACCATAGGAAAACTTACTAGATTTTGTTTTGGGACTTAAAAATTGAACAATCAATTCTCATTTTTCCTTTTGGTGCACTAAAAAGAATCAAATCATTGCTTTGTGGATTTAAAATGAACACATGTGCTACTTTTTCTTGTAATTACATACACAAATTAATACCATTGAAAAGATGTACATGCTTCTCTCGCACCTCACGATGATCTTGAGAATCAAAAGGATTTTTGGTGATCTTAAGTTGGGTAAAGTAATTGCTTCCACATTTCATTTTAGGATTAAAATTGAACAAGTCATGCGGGTGTGAGTGGAACATATCATGTGTGTTCTCTCTTCATTTCTCAACAAAGATTGATTGAACTATGGATATGTTTGCTCGCTTCTATTTATCTTAGAGGTCCTGCCTTATGGGAAAAATTAATCACCACCCAACCGGAAACATGCTAAATCCAAGTGACTTCCAACTAGTATATAAGTGTAGGTTCTTATTGAAAGGAAAGAATAACGATGGTCATCCTGATGAGAAGGGTAGAAATGGTCTCTCGCCAAATGGGTGATCCCCTATGAATGGAAAGTTTGAATTAAAACCCTTGTTTAGAAAAGGACAAAATCCTTAATTTATTTGTTGGTGCAAGAACGGTCGTTTTGGAGCTGCCCCACATTTTTATGGCTTTTAGTAGAAATGGAAAGTATGCGATGGGAGTTTCATGGTTGTTGATGCTTGGCTACCCTGTATAAGTGAGTGTCGTGGATGGGAGCTAGTGGGGTCAACCATCTAACCATTTGCTAAAAGTTGGCATAGCTGGACTTGTCCAATTAGGGACTCAACAAATACTATCTTTCATATCCATAAGGTTGTGCATGTTCTCGGAATCAAAATCACTTTGCTTGATCGTAAACATTGGGAAAAAAAACATTCAACATGAGCATCAAATTTCAAACCCTTTAGACAAGAAAATACCTTTGACAAAATCCAAGTGCTATTGCTTTCCCTAAGGATTTTATCCTTAGAGGCATCTAAGTACTTGGGTTTATATCTTAATTTTCTCTCACTAAAGTCAAACTTAGGGAACTATCAACTTGATTCTCTTGATTTCCACATAATGGATCTTGTGGGATGAAAAGAAATTGAGACATAGACATTCAGTTTGAAACTTAATCAAGGGAGTGTTTTCCATAAAAGAAATTCATTAATAAAGATGAAATCTATTGAACCCCACACATGTGCTTGTTTATCTTTTGTCTTATGGTATTTTGAGCATACATTGATCTTTTGGTTTGATGTACCCTTAGGGAAAATCATGTTCTTCAAAACCTTGGTCTTGTAAAAAAAATTCTTATGTTCATTTAGGATCAAAACAACCAATCATTTCATCCATCTCAAACATCAATCAAATCCCATCTCCCAATCAACTTTTGAACCATTGGAAAAATCATTCATACTAGACCTTTGGTAAAATCCTTCAAATCAACATCAAAATATCCTTGTTTGGCTAAGTGTATGTGAATGAACCCTTCCTCATACACCTAGTTAAATTATCATCTTGTGGACAAGTTTATTCCAAGAAAACATCTAACCTCTTGGATTTTATGACTTCATTATCAAATCCGAATAAAATCCAAATAGAAATAAAATCTAAATCAAATCCTAAATCCTAAATCCTAAAGTCTAGTATTCCTCCAAGGTTCTTAAAAGTTCAACACCCATATCATTCACCCCTTTCATTCTTCATCTCATCATTGGTCCTAAACCCATTAGAGGTCAACAAGGTAAAAACACAAGAAGAACATGGAATATAAACTTGGTCCATACATCATGAGTGATCTAAACAAACCAAACTATCAAAGCCTTACAATTCCAATTGATTATCAACACTCACATTTATACAATCAGTACATGGGATCACTATCACTTACAAACCTTGATGGTACATCAAATGTGAGTATTCCCAATATAAATTTTGGAACACCCTTCCCAATGATAGATTTAAATCAAAGTCCGAACCTACAAATCTATCAATCAAACAATCAATGCATGAGTCTTAAAACAAACAACATTATCCAACTAAATCCATACATGCAAAATGTGAATATACCAAGTACAACTTTACAAAACATGACCATTTCAAATCTAAAATTTGTAAACTTTGGGAAAGATATGTTGGAAAATGTTGTTCAAAGACCAAACAATATGTTAACGACTCCATGTATTGATCCAAGTCAAGGTAACACCATGCAAAATAAAAGTTACCTAAATCAAGGAAATATGATTCCCAACCACATGTTCAATGTTCAATTTCAACCTATCATGCCAAATCCAAACATCATCCCAAATCAGAAAATTGTCCAAAATCAATCACCACATCCCCAAAATCAATCACCACAAGGTAACATACAAAAATACACACCACTTGTGAAACCAATCAAATCGATCATGGAATAGTTGGTACAAGAAAAACTCATCAAAATCCCCATCTATGAGAATTATCAAGAGCCCTTGGTAAAACCACCATGGTATAATGAGAAACACCTTTGTGAGTATCACAAAATAAAGGGATACACAACATCAGATTGTGTTCAACTCAAAAATCTCATCCAAGATCTGATTGATAAAAAAAAAACTATTGGTGATCCATCGACCAATGATCATGTTTAAAATGTCTCTACATCATCCAATGAGTTAGAAGGAATATCTAAAGAATTTATTCCAAAGCGTGATCAACATCTTTCACCAAAGTCTAGCAATGGTCCTTTCCAAGACATGTTTGTAGATATTGAAGAAATCTTCAACTCAACATTTGATCCAAGTCCACTCAAAGATCAAGAGGATATTGAGCATTTTCCATGCCTAAAGAATATATCCAATAACCCTTTATAATAAATCCATTCTTTGAAATTGACCCATGTCAAGAAATTTATCCAAAGCATGTCGAAAGCAATTCTGAAATCATTTGAGATCAAGAATTTGCATCTACAAGTTACTACAATGATATAATGGGCACTCTCCTATCTATACAAGATGATCACATCCACATAGCACATACTCCTCCATCTATCCATGAGATGGTTTCTATGGATAGACATGTAGATGATCTTCATTTAGAATAGGATTCCTTTACTCCTAACATTATTACACAAAATAAGTAGGTTATTGACTCCTACAGTCAAAATGAGTTGTCAACATTATGATAAGATATATCCCAAATTCAAAATAAGGGCATCATGTATGAAGATATCTAGCATTATCCTCTCAAGGAAATAGGTCATAAAAAATATGATATTCTAGAGTCAGTAAAACAACAAATTGAAATAACGTCATCTACAATGGTCATTTATTAGAGAATGCTTAATGAGCAAGACATCTCAAAACAAGTAGAATCAAGGAACAAAGGCGCTACTACCACCATACTAGGGGCAACTATGTCTCAAGAAAATGTCAACATAGGGAGCACGAAGAATCCTTATGATGAAACCGATGCAAATACTACAACCATCCACGTCATGAATCTTCATCCACCCATCACCCCATCAATGAATTGGGACCAACATCAAAAGAAGGATTTTAATCAAAGCACAAAGAATGTTATCAAAGAAAAAGAAGCTAAGAAGAATAATAGACAAATCAAATACATATGGATACCAAAAAATACTAAGAAAGATGATCCCTATCGAACTCCATTAGTCAAAGAAACTATGGGGAAAAATGAAAAAGGTAAAAGTATCCATCAAAGATGTCTACAAAGGTAAAAGTAGGCTTCTAAAGTGACATACAAATTATATCAAGTAGTTGGTCCAAATTCCATACACACTTTCATATCCACCCATAATTGCTCATCTTTCGATGTTTGGAGAGTCAAAGGTTCCAAGCTATCAACCAATCCATCTTTGATTCCTAAAAACTCTCCATCCATTCCTCCACACATGATATCCAATTCTCACATTGACCATGTATTGGTAGCCACCCTTCATCATAAGGATTTAGAAGACACTCTATCACGATGTGCACACAAAGACAAAGTTAACTTTGGTATCAACAAAGTATATCAGGAATCTCAAAAGTTGTATTCAAGTGCATGTATCTTAGCAAAGTAGCTTCTTCAAGTAGGATATTGATGGCACATTATGATAGAATCATCTACATCAACACCACCAAGTGGTTCAACATGAGCTTAAGATCTTTAAAAAAAACATGAAAATTCCAAAAAAAACAAATAGAAAAAAGATTGAAAATAGTAAAGATAAAAATCATCCTCTAGTGAAAACCACTACAGTGAGACTTTGGACAAGTACCATGATGAAAACCTGGAAAATAGGTGTCATGTGTAGAATCAAGCATCTACGTGCGCTACTTCAAGTGAAAGCATCCTATCACATCCATTATAAATCCAACATCCTATCCATAATAAATCTAACATCCTATCCATAATAAATCTAGCATCCCATCCATAATAAATCCTACATTCCATCTATCCTATCCATAATAAATCCATTCATCCATGAACCATTTATCCTATCCGTTTTCATCCATCTACATCCATCTTCCAAATTATCTTGATCTTTACAAAGTCTGGTGCGCACTTTACACTTCCATATGGTAAACATCTTAACATGGGTCATTTTCATTGATCCTATCCTACCCAACATTATCTGAGCCATGAAGCATTATCCATATAACCATCCTCTATCCAAACACCTTATCTTATCACAAGATATCCATATCCCTCCATCTAAACACCTATCCAAGTATCGACCCATGGCATTTCGTACATTACTAGACACTGGAGGCAGAAATTTACATCTTGCTTTGGGAGTAAATCTTGATCTATATCCTCCAACTTATGTGGTGATTCAAACATTAGCAAATGTGAAATCAAATTGGTTAAAGCATTTGTGAGACAAAATCCAAATCACTAGCCCATGACATATTTTGAAGAGAATATGTTCCTTATCAAGTTTTATCTTCAATCGAACATCAATCCAAACAATAAATATTAGTTACATCTAATTTGCACTTCAAACATCACATCAAATCATTTAAAACAAGTTTGTTCCAAAATTAAGCTTCAAAATCCTGATCAATCAAATCTAATAAAAAAATCATCATCTCGGGATATCCTTCCCAGTCCTTGTGTTGCTTAACACCATCCTTGCATTGTTGTGTATCTTCAACAATGTTATCACCAATAAATCCATCATCATCTTTGGATATCCTTCCTAATCATTGTGTTGCTTAACACTATCCTTGCATTGTTGTGTATCCTCAACAATGTTATCATCATCAAGCCATCAATCTGATCAATCAACCCTAGCTTGGTTTTCAACAAAATCCCAAAATAGAGCACTAATATCATCACACATATCCAAATCATCAAAATCATGCTAAAATCCAAAAACATCCAAATCATATCAAAATCAAAAAACAAGTCAAAAAACAAAAAATGTCAAAAACATGCTATTTGAACTATGTTGTCTTTGAGCTTAAATGTAGGCAAGGCTAATCTTTTATGAGCCCTTGAGACACAAAATCCAAAAAAAATCATTAAATCTCATAAAAACCAAAAAAAAAATGGAAAATTGGAAAACCAAAACATTTGTAAAATCTTGAAAAAATCCAAAAAGCAGCCTCAAAACATTTCAAAACACCAAAAACATCCAAATATTTGAATTTTTTTTAAAAAAAATCAATGCATCCCATTTCACTTCACCCATGCAATAAACTTCCATCCATAATAAATTGATCATCACCTTCATCCTTTGGCAATACAAACATAAACAACCACAACAATTGGCAAAAGCAAGCTTCAAATGTAAAATCAAAAGAAAAAAACAAAATTCTAAATGAAAAATAAAACTCTTGATCATTTTCAAACATGTCAATCAACTTTATATCAAAATCCTATCAAACAACTTATCAACCCATCATCATCATATATAATGCATGTCCTAGGATATATCATTCTGATAATGGGCATCATTTTGAATATCACTTTGGATTCTTATCCTAACCAAAACACATCCCCTTAGCTAGAGGTATGAAGAACATTGACTTGTTTGTGTGCTTTATTTTTATTTTTTATTTGTCTTATTGCGCTCATTCCAATGACCTCTCGATGGTGTCTAATCAAAATGATTTACAGAGAAATGGATGGGGCATTGATCATTATCTTTTTTCTGTTGTGCTTGTTGGACATTCTTGTAATATAACTTGGTGAATACTTGCTTTGTTAGGTGCATCCTAGCAAAGTTTTTGTATGTCAGGTGTGAACAAGAATACTCTTATCTGTTTGTCGATTCAAATTCCATCTCATTGGATAAAACACCATCCTGGTTGTCTATACCTTGATGCATCATATCTACGTGTTTTATCAAACATAAAGGTAAATGGTCCCTTTTAAAATCCCAATTCCCGGCAAGCGAACACCATCATCCATCATCATCTCCAGGAAAGTCTTAATGCATCATGGACTTGTTGGATCCTCTTGTCATCATCTTATTTCTTCTTATTCTTCTATCTTTACTAGCATCTCTATCCAAATTGGTGTGATATCTCAAAATATACAGGAGGCTACCCATGGTCGATGACTATATATACATCATCAAAATTCTCTACGTCAAATATCTAATTTTTCTAAAGAATTATTTTTCATCCTTTGATTAGTAGAACCACTCCTCTCCCATTTTATCACAATCTCAAATGAAAAATTGACATCTCCACTTGATCTCTCGAGGGGGGCAATATACCAACAAAATTCTTCTCGCTGGGGCCACAGCGAAGGATCCAAAAAATTAGATTTTTTTTTTACTTTTGATCATGGCAAGGTTAATCTTTGAACCAATGCAGCAAGTACATTACTTCAAAGAGGAGAAAAATGTAGAGATGGAAAATATACTAATCACACTTGATCCTGATTTTACTAACACCAGTTCATCCTGAATCATCTCTCATCTAATCATTTAATTAAATAATCTCTATTTAATTAAATTCCTCAAATTTCATCTCTTAATTAAATAAATCAATTTTATCTGATCAAGTCATCATCTCCTATTAACTAAATAAATTATTTTTTATTTAATCAATACTATAGTCCCTCTTTTAATTAAATAATTCATTTTATTTAATTAATCTCTAAAGTCATTCCATTAAATTAAATAAATTAATCTTTATTTGATTTAATCTAACACCATCTTCTTTAATAAAATAAATCAAAATCTTTATTTAATTAAGTCTAAGTAATTTTCCTCTCATTTTGATTTATTTCAATCTAAAAATCTAAATCAAATGGTCAAATCAGCTAATCCCTCATTAAACTAATCAAATCCTAATTAATTTAATCCTAATCTATCAAATCCTTTAGCTTTT
Source organism: Sequoia sempervirens (assembly GCA_007258455.2). Lineage (NCBI taxonomy): Eukaryota > Viridiplantae > Streptophyta > Pinopsida > Cupressales > Cupressaceae > Sequoia > Sequoia sempervirens. Next base: position 19,793 of record VDFB02049762.1, read on the forward strand.
GCTACTTGCTCATGAAAAACAATTTATTAATTTATTAAAACATCTATTTTCTTTCAAAAAGGTATCAATGGTTGGAATATTCCCCAAATTTGAAAAATCCCTCCAAAAGGATTTGTCCTTCCAACAAATCATTTAAAATCTCTTACATGCCCATGTGCATTGAGCCAAGTGTCATTTAACTCTTCTTGCATCCCCCCTAAACATGTCATTTTATCAAATTCAAATTTCAAACTTGCACATTGATCAAAATGTGCTCAACCCTTGTCCACTCACATCATGACAAGTGGATTCTTCCTATTGGCTAGGTTTGTATCCCACATTCATCCCTTTTGCCTCTTCTCTCTTCAATTTCTTCTATAAATAGAGAGGTTGTCCTCCATTGTTATCATCCACAATTTGAGAAAACTTATTATACTCATTTTTATCTTCAAGCATTAACATTATTCATTAATTTCATCAAGGCATGGCTAGGTTATTGCAAGTTTTCTCCATGGAGTTCATTTGAAGCAACCACCAAGTGGATCAATCATCACCAAATCATCAAAAACTTGCATAGGAGCTCAGAAAGGGCCAATTTCCACATCAATTTGGTACCAACTCCCCCATAAGATCAAGAGTTTGCATGTTTTTAATAGGATTTGATCTATCTAGTTGCTTTTTTTTATTGTGTTCTTGCTTTTATTCCTATTTTGAGCATTGTTAATGGGTTTTATGGCGAACTTTGATCTTGGCTTGCATTTGAATCTTCTAATGTGTTTGTTTATTGTATTTTGCAGGTATTAGGATCTTGTTTCAACAGTATGCACTAATGCCTCAATTGATGGCTTAGGTGTAGTACTTATGTAGGAGGGTAGAGTGATCACATATGAATTGCAAAAAATCAAGACCCATGAGCTGAACTACCCTACTCATGACTTGGAGTTGGCTGGAGTAGTTCATCCTGTAGTTCATTGGACACATTTTCTTCTAGGTCATCACTTTGAGTTGCATTCAAACCACCATAGCTTATAGTACCTATTCACTAAGCTAGATTTGAATGGTCATCATGGCATTGGATGGATTTTTTATCCGAGTACAATTTGGATGTGCATTACATAAAAGGGAAGGAGAATGTTGTAGCAAATTCTCTGAGTAGGAGACGACATGAGCTATCATCCATGTCTTTGGGGACTGATTTGAGGAGTCAGATACTACAACATTTACCAAAGGATGAGTGGTACATGGAGGTCTAGTAGGAGATCCAATCATAGAGGGACCTTAAGGGAAAATTTGTAGGATATACCTTAGCGTCTAATGGCTTATTATGTCTCAATGGTCACATTTATGTATCTAGTACAATAAATCTTTGTATAGTCATACTTTCAGAGGCACATAGGCCACCTTATGTATCACATCTAGGAGTGAAGAAGATGCACACTGACCTTAGACAACCATATCATTGGGTAGGGATGCAACGAGACATTGCAGATTTTGTGACTTGGTGCCTTGAGTGTCAGAGAGTCAAAGCCAAGCATCAACATCTAGAAGGTTTTCTCTATTTTCATGATATTCCTGAATCAAAATGGGATACCATTTCAATGGACTTTATTGTTGGTCTACCTTTGATTTCATGCTGCCATGATTCCATCATTGTAACTGTGGAAAAATTGACCAAAGTAGCCCATTTTTCACCTATGCATACAACTTATACAACTCTAGTAGTAGCAAGAGTATTCTTAGATGATGTTGTCAGGCTTCATGGAGTCCCTTAGAGGATCATTTTAGATAGAGACCCACTCTTTGCATCAAAATTTTGGACATCATTGTAGCAAGCATTGGGCACTCAACCCAACTTTAGTATAACTTATCATCCTGAGATAGATGGGTAGAAAAAGAGGGTGAATCAAGTTTTAGAGGATATGTTACGTATGTATGTGATGGATCACCAGTCTTGTTGGGAGGATTATTTGTACTTGGTTGAGGTTTCCTATAATAACGGGCACCATAGTTCCTTGGGCATGCCACCTTTTCAGGAATTGTATGGAAGACCTTGCACAACCCCTCTAAGTTGGGATAACATAGAGGATAGGCTGGCTATTGGACTAGATTTGGTGCAAGATATGGAGTGGCAGGTAGATCTGATTAGAAAACATTCACGAGAGGAACAAGACCATCAGAAGAAGTATGTTGATACTAAGAGAATCAATTAGAGCTTTTCAGTAGGTGATTGAGTTTTCTTGAGAGTGAGATCATATAAGAGTCCAATCCATTATGGGAAGGGCTCTAAGCTTGCACCCCAATTTTTTAAACCTCTTGAGATCCTAGAGCAGATAGGTCTTGTAGCTTATCATTTTGCCTTGCCACCTATCCTGTCATGCATCCATGATGTGTTGCATGTTTCAATTTTATGACGATACGTACATGATGATTCTCATATACTAGATTGGGGTGCCTTGCAAGTGGATTCAGACGGGTAGCTAGCATTGGAGTCCATTCGCATTTTGACTCGTTGGATGATGGCCCTTCGAGGGTGGGAACTAGACTAGGTCAGGGTCCAATGGGATAGATATGACGAGGTTGCAGCTACATGGGAGAATGCCTCCTAGTTGAGGGCACTATACCCTCACCTCTTTGACAAATTCTAGAAAGAAGTTCATTCCTAGAGGGGGGGGATGTTAGACCCACTAGTGATACTTGATACTATGCTACTTTATTATTTTGGATAGATAGTGTGATTTGTGTATTGACTATTGACATTGTGTTTTAATGTAGACTGATGTTGTATGTTGCTATTCATGTTATGATGTTTTGACATTAAACCTTTTCTTTTTTTTCATATTGTGATGATGTGATCATTGCACCTCATATTGGATATTATTGATTATTATGGATGCTTTAGTAGAATTAATGAAATTACGAATTTTGAATTATTATTAGTAAATGAAAAACAACTAAATAAATGTTATTAGGAGGATTTAATGATGTTGAATTTATGTGACTATTGTAACTATGAATTGATTTTCTAATGTGACTTAATTGTGATGGAAATTGTATGATGTGAATATATGTGTTTCAGTTTCTTTGACTATATAATTTTATTGGATATATTAATGTTTGAAATTAAGTGTTTAGGTACAAATTCCATAGCCAATGGAATTAGAGGTCTTCATGGAACCCTATGTGATAAACCCTATGAATGTTGACTATAGTCCATAGGGACTATAATCTTATTGTGTTGTAAATTTTGTAAAGTGGTTGAGACTTGACTTTTATTTCTTTTATTATACAGTTTTCTTTTATGTGTTAAGTTGTGTTTAATTTGTAAAGTTATATTTGAGGGTATTTTGGAAATTTTATTTCTTTTAACTGATTCAAAAAGGTTATTTTATATTTTTTCTACTTTTTTTAAACCCCTAGGATGTTAACCCAAGGGTTAGGCACTTAATTCAAGATATATCTTAAACTAAAATCAAGATATGACCTCTCAAAAGGCCTAGCTTTAAGGGTGACAAATTTGGATTTGAAATGGGTGGTAAATGAATAAATTTTAACAAGATCCTCATTTATCTATAGTGCTTTAAAGCACGCGTGGTTTTGGAAACAAATTTTTGAGAAATTCTATTTATCTCTTTATTTTTTTATTGTTGAGGGGTTGGTTTTCTTTTGGAAAATTGGTATTTTTTTTTGTTCTGGTTTTCGGAGGAGGTTGTTTTGGGTGGAAATAGAGTCTAAAGGAAAATCTTGGGAGCTTCCAAAGTTTTCTTCTTGGAAAGCATAAGAGATTGGTTTCAATCCCTCTATGTTGTTTTTGGTTGAATCTATTTTTTTTAAAAGGATGAGTATTCATTTGAAGTATTATTGTGTTGTTTTTTTTTAATTTGTATTGGGTTGTATGGGGATGGCTCTCTCAAATTTTGATAGCTTCTCAAGTATGTGGTTGAGAGAGGATGAACCTCCAATGGGGAAAACTCCAACCTTTGAGAAGGTGGAGATTTTGAGTATGAGTACCCACATTTTTGGAGTATGGGGTTTGCCTAGGTTTATTTTGTGGAGTTGGATTGATGGAGAAGTGGAGAGAAGTTGGTATACTATACAAATATTTATTTAAATATACATGTTTCCCCATTGGGTAGTGATATCTCCTAAGTCTCCCCCTTTCTTGAATCTTTGAGAAGATTTAATGTGCATGTGAATCCCTGGGTTTTGGGTGTTATTGTATTCATTTGTGTGTTTGATGTTGCAAGTTTGAGAATGTGTGTAACCCAGTTCCTTTGATGGCCTCGAAGCTCGAGGGTGACTGGTATTCTAGTCTAAGGTTGGGTGGTGAGCACCCCATTGGCTTTAGATGAAACTTGTGTTATGTGTAGGTTTTACAAATCTTTGAAGAGATCTCTTAGGGTTTTTTTCTTAAGAAGTTGCAAGACTAAATTCCCAGTGTATATGTAAGAGTCTTTCCAAAATGTAATCTACCATGTCTTCAATACATTGTAAAAGCCATGCTTTGACTACTATAAAATTTTGGTAAAACTATTGTTGAAAAAAAATAACTATGTGAAAAGTCTATAGTAGTGCAGCTCAAATGGGGATTTCCTTTTGTTCATCTTGTTATATTTTGTATATATAAATGTGTTTTGAATTTAGTTTTTATAGAATAACAAAATCATTAACTTGTGCTTTAAAACTATTAATAAGATACAAAATAGATAGTGATCAGTTTTATTTATATGATATTGTTTGGGAAATTTGCAACTTTGCACGCAAATTAGTAAAAATCTATAATAATGTATGCAATATTAAAACTATTTTTTGAGAATGTATTTATTTGAAAGTGTAAGATATAAATAGAAAATATATATAAATTAAATGGTCATACAGTATATAATTTTCCTGTAGATTGATATGTTTCAAAACAATACATGAATGATTTTGTTATTATTGGGATAAACTTTGTTCAATACAAGCGAAATAAAATTCTCCACTTGTCATATACTAGAATTTCACTAGCTTGGGTTAAGAAAAAATATAGCTATCAGATTTAACCAAGTACTTTGAATGTTTGCATTCTAGTATCATGCCTGCAATACTTTTTAGGAAGTTCCTTCTGATATATCCTCTCCTGTATTCAAATCCCAAATCCTCAACTATTTCTGACCAAATCCATAAATCCTTGACATGAAAGTTGCATACTTGTACCTTAAGAAAACAAATAATGCCCAGTGAAAAACTGGGATCTATATGTATAAAATAACTAAATTCACTTAAATTCTATTCCAAAATTCATCAAAAATAACTTAGAATGAATTCTTCTTGTAAAAATGTAAATGATAAATAAATAAATATAAAACTAATATTACCATTCTGAATGTACAAAATGTATTAAAAAAGTTTAGGGTTAACTTTATTTTTACAGTGCATATTAGGGTGCCCTATATTTTTCAAAATGGATTCTAAAACTGAAATCAAATTGAGTTAATGAAAAGTGAAACATGAAAGTTTTAATGTACGCTAAAATTTATGTAAAAACTAGTAAAACTGAAAATTGGAGGAATATGGTTGTAGCTTTCAAAGCAATATAAACGTAGTAAATCCAAGTTATTAATAATTTTCACTTTTATTTTTATATATATTATAACTATTTAATCATCTGTACACTGACAAAAAGGAGTATTGGTTTTCAAATTAATAATAATAAGGAACATTAATGACTTAGTACCGTATGAATATATTCGCTTAGGATAAGTCTGGTCCTTGAAAAGTAGCATTCTTACTAAATGCATGTGTTGTTTTTCTTTTAAAATTTAGAAAAAACTAATATGGATGTTACTTGTTAGAAATGATAATAAAATAAATTAAACATAGTAAAAGATTTCTTTAGGGCCCACGTATATTTCCTCATGACTTTTCTTGAATTAAATAGTTTTCTTGATTTTCTTTTAATAGTGAAACTACTTTTCCATGGTGTGGGAAAAAGTTTTGTGTTTTTTAAATAATTAAATAAAAAGGTATTTAGTGACATTGCATTTTAAAAAGTAAAGCATCTCTTATGTTTATTTTAAATGTATTTTTTTAAATTTTTATATAACAATTCATTAAGGCAAAATAAATGGAATATATGTATATGTAAATATATTTATTAAAGATGAATAATTTTTTTATATAAATATATATATAGAATTAAATAAGAGAAATAAAAAACTATGAATGAAATATTAGTAATAATTACAAGAAATAGTGGTATTTATATAGAAGGCAATCTTAATCAAGATAGTAATACTAAGATGACCTATCAAAAAAATTGTTAGTTGTGTTATTTCCTTATGTGTAGATTTAGGGAAATACATCATAGGTATGCATATTGACAATGTTCATATATATTTATCTATTCATGCACATATATCTTGACACTCATTTTACCCTTACATACAATAGCTATGATAATGGTAATGGATGTCAACAACAAGTAATTACATTCAATGGTTATGGGACATACCTGATTTGCATAAATCAGAATGTGTTTCTAAATGTTTATAGAATATACCTTTTCCTTTGGTAAGTTTGCATACACTATTTTCACAAGATGGCAGGAAAGTTGCTCTAATACTAATTGTAATGTCCCCTTTCTAGTGGAAGCACTCAAACTCAAATCTTGCATTCAAGGTGTTCCTCAAAGAGACATTAGAGCATTAGAGATCCATAAATTTCATTGATAATATCTAATAAGGTCAAAGATGTTATGAATATTTCATTATTGTCAAAGGTATATTCATTTCCTTCTTATCACTCCTATGAATGATTCTTCTATTTTATATTTCATAAGTACATTAGGGTAGATATTAAATGTCTTTCAAGATCTCATAGATGGAATTCTATTATACCATTTATCATCATAGTGAATGAATAACCATTATTACTTGTAAGGCACAATAATTGCTATAAGCATCACTATTCAATAGTCATAAATTATACACACACACACACACACACACACACACACACACACACACACACACACACACACACACACACACTTATCAATTACCGAAATACATTTATCAACATATGAATTATATACAGAAAACATATTATATTTGATATAATTATATTTATCATATATATATTAAATATAGATTTCCAACACCAACCATTGCTAAATTCTTAATTCATACATTTATTACCCAAGCATCATAATATCTATAGCTACATATATACATGTTATTTACATTTAACCATCACAATATATTTAGGTATATTCATAGATCATGAGATATCTAAGTATAATTATAAGTCTCAACTGAAATCTAAATCATGTCTCATATCTACTGTTTTACCTGCTAATCTTTGTACATATATGATAGTGCTAATCTATCATTTAAAATTTATAAAATGCGTACCATGCTAATTGTTGATCGGTCTGTAGGCATCCACCCCTCTACACCCACTACAATTATCTCTATTATTCTATCCTTGTTGGTTGTTCAGAGATCTACCTTATAATTTGATTATGTTATATTATTAAGACTTCCTTCCATCAAAATATATTCTTATTCTACTTTTTATTTGATCTCCTTCTTTATATTTTCCTTCATAAGGTCTTCTTATATATCCCTCCACTTTTGAGGAAGAGGTACAATGATTTGTAGAGGTCCGATTCTTTATTTTTTTGGCCTTTTATTATATTGCTACTTGGTGGAGCTTGTTATGTACCTTTGTGCCTCTCTATTTGAGGCCTAATATTTGTGGGTGTTGGTCTCTTACTAGGTGTTTCCTAGGGGTGGTATGGGTACTTGTTCTATTGCTAAACTGACTTTCTTCTCAAATCCTATGGAGGTGGAGTTGGGAGGTGATTGTCTATGGCTTCCTTAGTTGCTAATCCTTTTGAGGTGGATGCTTCTCCTATGGAGGTGGAGGTTGAGGGTGTTGAATTTTTTAGGCAGTAGTGGATTTATTGGTCACGAAATTCTCTCTAGTAGAGGGGAGCTCCATCCTTTTAAGGTGGAGATGGATTTGGCTTCCTAGTTCAACTGGTGGCTTTGTTGCTTTTGCTTCCCTCATTATTTTGGCTTAGTGTTGCTCTCATTGAGTGGCTATTTTTTTGTTGACTAGATTTTATAGGATATTGGCTACTTGGTTGATCCTAATGGCTCTCTTATGGGTTAAAGGTTCCTAAAAAACCCTAGTTAAGGGTTTAAGGTCCCTTCAAAACATGTTGGCTTAAGGTCCTAGGTAAAATTTGATTGTATTTGGTTAAGGGCTTTAGGCCCCTGAAATTCCTTTATGCAACCTGTGTTTTCTTGTTATATTTTTAGTGTTGGTGTTGCTTGGCTACTTATGGTATATGGTTCATCTTCAATACATTTTTTTTTCTTGGATAGGGTTGCGGGTCCCTTCAAAACCATTATGTAATTGGTTTCAGTTCCCACCAAAACCTATTTTCCCCCATAATCAAAAACATTGTCTTGATGGTTAAAGATTTCACTAGAATATCATCAACATAATCTTCTAAAATCTTATTTATGTAATTGTAAAATATAAACATCATAGCTCTTTGATATGTTGCAATTGTATTCTCTAATCCAAAAGGCATAACCACCGAATAAAATATTCTAAAATTTTTAGTGAACGTTCTCTTGTATTGACCTCAAGGGTTGATAAAGATTTGATTATATCCTAAAAAGCTATCCATGAATGACATCAAATCATGGCCTATAGTTGAGTCTACTATAATTTCAATATTAGGAAGGGGAAAGTCATCTTATAAAGGGGGTATGTTGAGGTCCCAACAATCTGTACACATCCTAATACAATTATCATGTTTTACAATTGTGACAATGTTTGAGATCCATGGGAATTAACCAATAGGAAAAATAAGAAAATCTTTGAGGAGTTTTTCAATCTCAGTTTTAGCCAATAAATCTATTTTAGGGTTCATTTTACGTATCTTCTATCTTACTGGTTTAACATTTGGTGCAAGGACTATGTTGTGTGTAACTATTTTAGCATCAATGTTGAGCATGTACAAATAGGTCCAATATAAGATTTCATGAAATTTTTGTAATAATGTTGCATGATCTACTTGTTCATCCTTATCAAGGCACTTTCTAATTTGAATCACTCTTTCTTCAGTAGATGTTTCAATCGTTATGCTGATTGTATCTCCTCTAGGTAGTGCACCTTTTCTCAAAAGTTCAAGAATGTGTTCTTTTTCTTGTTCAATGTCACTTGTTTTCGTTACTTCATAAATTTTTTTTGTAGTAACCATAACACAAGTGAATTCTTTTCTGTGATGGGAATTTGGTGACTTTTCATAAAATCCTAACATTTCTTGCAAGGCTTCATCATCTTCAAATTATTCCAATGATGCATCACTTATTGTATCAACCAATTCAAGATGCTTTAAAGTGAGATTCATCTTATAAGAACTACACATGAAGGTGTTGATGTTGAGTGTAGGCTCTTTTGTTTCTTTTGTTATCTTAGAAGGACAATATCCCAGACCATTTTTTTATTGTGTGTCAGGCTCTATAGGAACATTGATTCCTTGTTCTTTCACACCACATCCTTTTCCACTATAACCAATTTGTTTCAAGAGCTCATAGCCTCTTCCATAAACTCTTTTCATTTCTTTTAGATTCAACGGTTGTTCATAATCAACTTCATCAAAACTTGTATAACTTATCCTCTTCTCTAGTAGTTGTCATAGATGTTTGTGAGGGTTTTTCTAAGTTTTGTGTTTACATTACCACTAGTTCTTTTCCATTTTCATACTTTTTGATTATGATCTTATACCCTCCCATAAATGTAGGTGTAAAATATAAGGAATCCCAATCATCATCCAATAAATTTGTGATTTCCTTAGTTTTTTCTTCATTTTTGTCCTCTTGCATGGGTTCTACTCTTGTAGTTGGTGTCAATTTTTTAAATGGACTTTCTTTATTTTTCTCGATGTGTAAACAAATTATTGCTTTAGGGTTGGCTTTGATTGTATATATTATTGTTGTAGACATACTTCATTAAATGGTGAAGGGTTGAAGGCACTATATGCTTTTCATGAATCCATGGTATTCCTAAAAGAAGAGTATTTTATAGATCTTGAGGCATAACATGGTTCCAATTGTAATAGGAAATGCGATCACATTGAGTGGTTGTTTTCCTATGTTATCAAACCCATGAATATAAAAATAATTAGGTTCAATATTTATGTTATCCATTCCAATATTATCTCAAATGTTTATGATACACACATTAAGGGATAATCCATTGTCAAAAATGGTTCTCTTTATCCCAATCCTATTAATAATTGTTATTATCATGAAGGCTTCATTTCATTTTTGTACTTCCAAGGAGGTTAACCCACTTTTCTTGAAAATAATGTCTACATTAATTGAATTCATTCCTTGAACTAGGGCCATTGCATTAGTTAGATTTGTACTAAGAGGAACCACAACTTGGTCCAAAGCTATTTGAAGCATACTATGGTAATTATGTGAGGCTTGAATAAGGCCCCATTAGGATATATTTGTAGGAGTATTTTTAAGTTTTTTAACAAAATCATACTCCTTTCCAATATGTAAAGGAAAACAAGGAGCAATAGGAAAGATAAGTTGAGGAAATGGTAATGAAACGGGATTAGGTTGTGGTTGCATATTTTTCCATGTATTATATGTGTGAGCAGTGGTATTACAACTTGATTGCTATGAAATATTGTTACTAGAAATTTTCCTTGTAAAATTCAAGAGGTCTCTTTGACTTAATGGTTTCTTTTTATGTGGATCTAACATAAGCATAGGTTTTTTTTGGATGTGAGGCTGATGTGAGGGTGGGTAAAGGATAATTTAGGGTGTGATTATATTAACATCTCTTTTTTTGGTTTATTATGACAAGCCTTAATGGATGAACATTGTGAGATGAAATCCTCAAGGGTTTCATCTCACATGTCAAATTCCTCACTACTAAAGGGCTTGAGGGATATGTTAACTCAGAAAAGAGATCTGACATGATCAAATGACTATTCTTTCTCCAATTGTTTCACTAATTTATACATGTTTTGTATGTTTTGTATGTTTTGTATGTTATTTTTACTTTTTGTTTATGTTGTCTAATGATCACAAAATGTAAACTAATCTATCTAACCTATGAAATGATGCTAAAAATAAAGGAAAGGTACAAAAATATAATGCTATCCTTGAACAAAATATGCAATATTTTTTTTTCCAAAATGTTGCAAGATCTAACTAAAGAAGCAATAACTTGAATTCATAAACAAACTATTTCAGGAAACCAATGCTCAGATCTAGAAACAACAACAAAAGGGAGAAACATAAGCTAAAAATCACCTGGAAATTTATCTAAAATCTATGTACAAGGACTCATTCACCCATGGGAGAATGGGTCCTTGCTCAAGGTTTTATTAAAAAATGAATTTTTAGGATTTGAGTTTCTTCTATGTGATTTATGTTTTCGATATCAAATAGAGGTTTCTATTATAGGTTTTTCCCAATTAGGGTGTCTAAATGCAAGTGTAAATAAGGACAGATGATGAACTATGACTATATTTAGAATATAATTTGAATCTAAATATGAACTTAAATGATTGAATAATGATCTTGATGCAAGTACAATGCAAAAATGAATGTAGATCTAATGCATTTTTTTTTTGTGAATTTAGATGATGCAAACATGAAAACTTAACCCTTAAATTCAATGTTCACTAATGAAAGTTTAAAGAACCCTAAATGTAAAGGAAACCTAATGCAAATTAGTGAAAAACCTAGATATAGGGTTGAAATAGACTCCAAATTTTAGAATGTTTTTGTACAATGTCGGGTTCACCAAATGAAACATAGAGAAATATGGTTTCCAAAGATGGAAAGATAAGTCAAGTCGGTGAGAATTGACCCTATCTTCCTATTTTCATTAGGAAATGAGGTCCCCACAAATAATTGACTAACATCCATTTCGTGGATCAACTTAATGTGAGAATCTTCAAATTTCCTCATGCTTTGAGGGTGGGGTCAAGTTCAAACAACACTTTTGGGAGAAAAAATAAAACTAGAAAATCAGCTCAAAAATGAAAGCTAACACTTGGATATTGTAGATTAAGAATAATAATAAGAAAAACAATAAAAATTCTACCAGATCTAGAAAAGGAAAATATTGTGCACTTATAACAAAACATTATTTGTAGAAGTTGTCATAGGACTCATTCATCCATGGGAAAAGGGTCCAAGTATCCTATTTTGGAAAATTAGAAATTGAGATATGGTTCCTTTATCTACACTTCCTTCTTGCAATTCTGAAACATCACTTTTGGATTTATACCTATGAAAAATCTGTAAAATAAATTTTTTGTTTAGAGGTGAATGGGGATTTTCCTTGCTCAAACCCCAAAATTGGTACAATTAATCCTTGATAAAAAGTATATATCTAAAACATGAAAGTGTGTGCAAGCCCTAATCTTAAGAGTTTATAATATTAATAAGAGATAGCATACAATGAAACCCTATTCAAACGTGTTAGAATAGGATCCCTAAATGAAACAATGAATAATGATGAAGACCTACTTTAGGAGATGCCAAGTCACCCTAATAGATCACAAATCAAAATTTACCTTCCTTTAGGCAGAAAGTAGAATGATAATAGAAGATGGAATCACTTTGGAAGAAATTCAATAGTCTTCGTTGAATGGATTGGTGCATCTCCCAAAACCTAGAATCCATCATGATCCTCTGTAGGCATCTATCATCAATCTTTGGAAATGCTTTATCTTGTTGATTAAATGAGCTTGTGGACCGACAAAAACAAATAGAATGTTGCTCCAAGAATTCAACTTTGAATTCTCCTTTCTCTTAAGTGTACATCCTTGTGGTCTCATTTGAATCTCTCTCTTTTCTAGTAAAAAATGATTGAAAGAATTATCTTTATAGGCTTCCTTTATAATTTCCCATTTATTAGATCCCAAAAGCTAACACTTCGAATTTAATTTAGGACCTTGAAATGACACAAAAATAATGTTTTAGTTTGATATTTTGAACTTAAATGGGACCCATTCACCCATGGGTGAATGGGTCCTAACCTAAAAGCTCAGGACCTAAGTTATGTTGAGGCATTAAGTCAATTAATAGTATTTATTCAATACATGTTATAGTATTGGGAAATAACTAAAAAAGGCCTTATGATGCATTATAAAGGGTATTAGGGGCCTATTAATGAGATTTGAAAATGCATAAATTCAAGGTCACTAAAATAGGTCCAAACTAAGTGTAAAAATGCACTTTCACTTAGAAAAGAGTAAAATTTTCTACACTATAGTTCGAATGTTCGATGATCTTGTGTAATGTTGCTACATGCTCCATAGGATGTTTTCAGCCTTGGTGAAGTGTGAATTGGGTTGCTTGATAGTGATAATCTCAGTTTCACTAGCCTTGTTTGTTAGTGATGTTTTTGGATGATCTTTTTGGTTTATGGAACCCTATTGTAGCATTTTGGTGTAGATTGTTGTAGGTATGAGCAAGTTTGGTGGTATTTCCATTGATGTTGTCATTAATGTCAACAATGTTCAATAGGTTGTAGATTGCACATTAATATTTGAGATGCTACTGAGATGTTGTGAGTACATGGAGTTATCTTTTTTTTGTGTTGCATATGTGATGGTTTGGTGAGTTTCCAAGTGCTTTTGAGAAAATTAAATAAGGAAGAGAATTCAGAATGTTGAAAGTGTTCAGAATGTTCTCTAGTATGTGCTCTACATTTCTCCTATGTTAATCCTATGCTTATTCGGATCTGAAGGCTTGTTAATGGTGATTTAGTGGTGATATCTCCTAATTTTTAGCTTTTGGTGTGATGGTGTGTGAGAGTTACGTTCACTAGTATGTGAACTGCTTTAGTAGAGTTGGTCTTTTGTGGCCTTGGAGAACTGGTTTTTCTTCATAGTCATATGATGCTTTGTTTTAGATCTTATAGATCTTGGATATGTCTTGTGATGGTATTGTTCTTGCCCTAGTGAAGAAGGTTGAAGTTTGGTAATCTAGAAGTCATGTTTCTATATTCCAGTACAGGTTTACATAGTTTAGATGATCTAGTGAAAGGTATTCAGTGTATGAATTATGTTGTTTTGTTGTTGTACTACATTATGGAAGATGTAGGTATTTATAATGATGAATCTTAAAATGAGATTGATGATAGTGAATGCTTATTCTTAGCTTTGGAAAGTAAATCTATATCCAATAACTCTAGAAAATGTGTAAGTATGAAGGCTTTGGAGGTTAAGAAGAATAGGATGGAAGGTACTTTGGTTACCACTTTTCATGCAAGAAAGGATGAAGACTATTGGGTAATTGATAGTGGATGTTCAAATCACATGACCGGAGATAAGAGTAAGTTCACTAAACTTGAAAAATATGATGGTAGTTTAGTCATGTTCGGTGATGATTTAGGAGCTAAGATCTATGGTAAAGGTTCAATTAGTTTTGATGGAGTTCACAATACTGATGATGTATATTATGTGAAGGGTATGAGGCATAACCTTCTGATTGTTGGTCAGATGTGCAACAATGGCTTTAAAATTATGTTTTAGAACAATACTTATGAAATAAAAAAAGGATCCAGAAATGGAGATATAATTGTTGTTGGAAGTAGAACTCATGGAAACATCTATCAGTTGAATTGAGTTGATGGTCATTGTCTTGTATCTCAAATCAGTGAAAGTTGGTTATGGCACCGAAGAATGGGACATGTGAACTTTAATAACCTAGTCAAGATCAGTGCTAAGAATATTTTTCGAGGATTGTCTAGAATCACAAGACCTGCTAATGTTATTTGCATAAATTGTCTATTGGGGAAGCATATAAGATGTAGCTTTAGGGGAAAAGAACATTCTACTATTGGAATGCTAGAGTTGATTCACATTGATCTCTATGGTCTAACCAGGACCAAAATCTTGAATGGAGATAGGTACTTTATGTTGCTTATTAATGATTATACTTGAATGGCATGGGTTGCTTTTCTCAGAGAAAAGAATCAGGACCTAGATAGGCTTAAGGTATTCAAAGCAAGAGTGGAAAATGAATTAAATCTAAAAATCAAGTGTTTGAGATCTGATATAGGTGTTGAATTCACTTATGGTGAATTTAATGTGTTCTGTGAGAAGCATGGCATAAAAAGATAGTTTTTTTCTTCGAGAACCCCTCAACAAAATTGAGTAGTTGAAAGGAAAAATAGGACAGTACAGGAAGCTGCTAGAAGTATGATGAAAGATTCCAATGCACTAGATGTATATTGGAGAGAAGTGACACATACTATTGTTTATGTTCTTAATAGAGTTCAAATCAGACATAATAGAACAAAGACACCTTTTGAGTTATGGAATAGTAAGACTCCTACTGTGAAATATTTTAAAGTATTTGGAAGTAGATGCTATATTAAAAGAGATGATGAAAATCTTGGAAATTTTGATGCTAGATGTGATGAAGGAATATTTCTTGGATACTCTACTACTAGCAAGGCATAGAGATGTTTTAACAAAAGGTTAATATTATTAAAACTCCTAATGTAAAAGTTGATGAAGACATATGCAAACCTATTGAGATAAGTGAAGTTGAACCTGATGATCCTATCTGTGGACATGTACCTAAGGAGAAAAAGGATAAGGAAGAAGAAGATAATGAAGAAGATGAACAAGTAGTAGAAGAAGAGGATGAACTAGAACCTATTGCTGAGACTCCTAAATATTTACAGAAGAATCATCTAGAAAATTAGATAATTGGAGACAAGAATGAAGGTGTGAAGACAAGAAGTAGAGTTGGAGTTGAGGTAAATTTGGGTTTACTTTCTAAAATGGAACCTAAATCTATAAAAGAAGCATATGGAGATGAAGGTTGGATGAGAACTATGAAAGAGGAATTGTACCAGATAGAAAAGAATCAAACATGGGAAATAGTCCCTAGGCCCGTGAACAAAAATGTGATTGGATTAAAATGGGTGTTTTAGAATAAGCCAAATGAAAATAGAGAAGTAGTAAGGAATAAGGCAAGAATTGTATGCAAAGGATATAATTCACAAGTTGAAGGTATAGATTTTGAAGAAACATTTGCTCTTGTGTCCAGAATGGAAGCTATCATAATGTTTTTGGAATTTTCTACTCACAAGGAATTCAAGGTATATCAGATGGATGTTAAGTCATCTTTTCTGAATGGTGAGTTGGAGGAAGAAGTGTACATGGAGCAACTTGAAGGTTTTCAATTGTCTAACAAGTCAGACATGGTTTGTAAGTTGAAGAAAACATTGTATGGATTGAAGCAAGCCCCCAGAGCTTGGTATGTAAGACTAGACAAATATCCGACAAAGAAAGGATTCAACAAAGGTTCTGGTGACAATAACCTCTACTTCGAAGTGCAAGGTAATAAGATTTTAATTGTAGTTTTTTATGTTGATGATATCATTTTTGGTGGAAATGATGGCATGTGTAAAAATTTTGTTGAAAAGATGCAAAAATAATTTTAGATGTCTATGATTGGTGAATTGAATTTCTTCCTTGGTCTACAAGTGAATCAAATTGATAAAGGGATATTCATTTCACAATCTAAGTATGTAAAATAATTTTTGAAGAAGTTTGGGATGGAGGATTCTAAACTGGTTTGTACTCCTATGGTAACCGGATGTAAACTGAGCAAAGATGATGAATCTGTTAAGATTGATCAAAGAAAATACAAATCCATGATTGGCGAACTATTGTACCTTACTTCTACTAGATGATATAGTATGCATGTAGTGTGTTTAGTTGCTATATTTCAATTAGATCATAAAGAGGCACATGTTGTAGTTGTAAAGACGATATTTGGATACCTTAAAGGTACACTGAATTATGGGATATGGTAGCATAAGAGTAATGATTTCACCCTAAGTGCCTATACAAATGTTGATTGGGCCAAATGTGTAGATGACCAAATGAGTACTAGTGGTGGTTCTTTCATGCTTGGTGGAAGATTAGTTTCATGGTTGAGTAAAAAGAAAGACTCGATTTATTTATCTATTGTGGTGGTAGAATATATTGCTACAACATCTTGTTGCACAAAAGTTTTGTGGATGAAGCAAACTTTGAAAGAAATTGGTGTTGTATGTGATGAGTCTATTTCTAATTTTTGTGACAATACAAGTGCAATAAACATTCCAAAGAACCCAGTTATGCATTCAAGAATGAAGCACATATCTATCAAGTATAATTTTCTAAGAGAAAAACTACTAGAGAATGAGGTCAGACTGGAGTATGCGACAAAAAAGGAACAAATTGTAGACATATTTGTAACTAAGACTCTTTCAAAGGATACTTTTGAGCATCTTAGGGATATGTTGGGGGTTATTAGCCCTCCTAACTAGGTGCACATGAAGGTGCATCAGTCTAGTGAATTCACAAATTCTTCATTTATCTGGACTAATAAATGGGTCTACTCCATAGGGTAAGTAGGAAAGGTTTTCATTGTTGCAATATGTTCATACTCCTAAGGGGGAGTAATCTAAGTAGTTTTTCTTTGCCATTGATGTAAAAGGGGGAGAGATTAGAGTTAAGGGGAGAGAAAAGTCATGTGAAAAATAGTTCTCCTGGTATTGTGAAGGATAATTTTGTCTTTGATGGTTTTTCACATCATGTGTTGCCATCAGCAACAAAGGGGGAGATTGTTGCAGGTATGAAAAATTTTGGTGGTGTTGTCATTGATGTTAACACTATTTAGTATGTTGTAGATTGTACATATATAGTTGAGATGTTGTGAGTACATGGAGCTATCTTTTTATTGTTGTATATGTGATGGTTTGGTGAGTCTCTAAGTACTTTTAAGAAAATTAAATAAACAAGAGAAGTTAGAATGTTGAAAGTGTTTAGAATGTGCTTTGGTATGTGCTTTGTGTTTCACCTATGTTGATCCTATGCTTGTGTAGATATCAAGGCTTGTTAATGAGGATTTAGTGGTGATATATCCTAAATTTTAGCTTTTGGTGTGATGGTGTGTGAGAGTTATGTTCACTGGTATGTGAACTGCTCTAGTAGAGTTGGTCTTTTGTGGCCTTGGAGAGCTGGTTTTGCTCCATAGTTCTTTGATGCTTTGTTTCAGATCTTGTAGATTTGGGATATGTCTTGTGAAGGTCTTTTCCATGCTCTCATGAAGAAGGTTGAAGTTTGGTAATCTGGAAGTCATGTTTCTATATTTCAGTACAGGTTTGCATAGTTCAGATGATTTGGTGAAAGGTATTCAGTGTATGACATATGATTTTTTGTTGGAGACACATATAAAGAAGTCTAAGATGAAGTATTATGCATATTCAAGCATGTTGAGGTGTCCACGTGCCATATTTTTGTTGGGAAGTGTGTGCATAATTGTTCTTTTTTGTTTTCATTAGGTTTGGCTGACCTGGTGCTTACACTTATTCAAAGAATAAAATTTAATTGAGGAAGTGTGTAGAAGTTTCCAAAAAATAATTTTATTGGTCCACTCTTATTCCTTTCCACCATAGAAATTTTGAGTTTCCGACCTAATTTGAATTTATGAAATGGGTTATTTTGTGGCCAACCTTGGTAAATGCTTCTAAGGTTGAGAATAGTATAAAAGCAAGTTGAATTGTGAAGAGTTGTATGACATTCTGATGCAAAGTGATGGAAAGTAAGCCAAAATTCATAAGAGCAGAAGTGTGTGTATGAGTTGTGTTGAAGATAGTGAGATAAGGGTTTTTGTAATCAGGTATGTGTAGGATCATCATGGAAAAAATAGGCCCTTAAGTGGGAAAAAATTCAAAAAAATTAGAGTTAGGCAACTTGACATAAAAATTTGAATAACTTATCTATATTATTTCAAAAATATGTAAGAATAGAGTCTACAACAAATTGAATGTAGTTTCTAAACTACTAGGTTTGTTTAAAAAAATAAAATCTATTTGGTGAAAATTTGAAATTTCAATGCAATGGTACTTAAATTTTGGGAAAAAATAAGAAGTAGGTGTCTATCTAACCACCCTAAACATAATTACATGATAATATTTTTGTAAGATCTTAGATATGAGTAGAGGACTCATGCCCCAATGTGATGCATATTTTTTTATAATTTTTTTCCAAGTAAATAATTAATTATGAATTTTTTATTATAACTTTTTAAAAAATATAAAAACTCATGTGTCTGACCACCTTAACTTGGTCAAAACTTCATGAAATTCAAATTTTCTTTTTAATCCTATAGTATGCAAATCATAGAATGTGACACATGTTATGGATTCAAAGAATGTGATACCGTTTGAAATTTATAGATGTTTTTCAATCAGCCCATCAATTAGGACTTTAGTCGTAATTTGAATAGAAAATGAATAATAATTACTCATTAACTTCAAAGTAAAGCATAATTTATATCAGTGGAAAACTAAGAATCTCCTTTAAAAACCCTTTTTCGTTTCATCAATTTTGGATTAAAAAATAGTCGTCAACCACATACCCATCATATTGCCACCTTTTTTGCCCATCATGATCCTACACATACCCAATCCTGTGAATGTGCTTTAATTGCAGTGGTGGTTCTTTTTTTTCTCTTTTGTATCTGTAGGCAGTGACTCTCTCTGTTTGACAGTGAGTCCTTTTGTAGGAAGTGAGCCTTTGTACTCAGTTTATACTCTTTATATTGTGAGTTAGCCCTCACTGTGGTTTTTCCCTTATTGAGTTTTTCACATAAAATTTGGTGTTCATTGTGTTGATTTAATTTTTGTTATTAGTGTTTCATGCTCATATTGAATAATATAATAGTGTGGTTGAAGAATTGATAAGTGATAAAGTTTTTAGTTTGAACTTTTCTGAAAAATGATTCACCCCCCCTCTTAGTTGTCCTACATATGTTTAACATAGATTTGGGTCCTGGTTAATGCTTTATGTGGTCTACCCTCACTTATTTCCACCATTTAGATGTTTGGTGCTGACCTATTTAGTGGTTGCATGTTTGAGGCACATAAATTTCATTAATTTTGACCAAGAGAAGGTTACTTGAGGTTGTGGAAGATATATATGCAAGATCAAATATTTAGAGATATGTTTGGTATGGAATGGTGTATGTGTGATCATGTTTTGAGATTTGAGTGCGAGAAAGAATGCTTAAGACTACCAAAATTAGTGAGAAAAAGTTGCTTATAATTTAGTGTGCTATAATTCATTAGAGGTAGTGAGTCGAAGGTTAGATATGGTAAAGATACATTGTCGTGGTTTCCCTAGTTGCTCTGATGTAGAGAACTTCCTTGCAACCACTAGTACACAACACAACAATATATGACTAAATAAACTACTAAAAATTGCATATAAATGACTAACTTTAGTCACATGAATATTAGTCATTTATTTCTAGTCATTTATAACACCACTAAATTTATGACTAAACAATTTGAGTCATTTATTTAGTCATTGATTTTAGTCATTAATTTGTTCATTGATTTGTTCATTGATTTAGTCATTTATTTAGTCATTTATTTAGTCATTAATTTTAGTCATGTGACTATTTTAGTGGTTTACTTGTAGTCATTTATAACACCACCAAATTTATGACTAAACTATTTTAGTCATTTATTTAGTCATTGAATTGGTCATTAATTTAGTCATTTATTTAGTCATGGCAATGATTTGTTTAGTCATATATTTAATCATTAATTTAGTCATTGATTGTTGTTAACTGGTGATTTACTTAGTCAAGGTAGTCATTTATTTAGTCATATATTTAGTCATTACTTTAGTCATATATTTAGTCATATATTTAATCATGTATTTAGTTATGTATTTAGTCATTAATTTATTAATATATTTAATCATTACAAATCAAATCTAACTTAATTAATCCTCACAAATTTATGCATATAAACTTCAAGTGTCATAGATATTCAAATGTTAAAAAACACAATGAAATGAAGACTAAAATGCTTGAACAAATATGATTGATCAAACACAAACTCAAACATATTACAAATCAAGAGGATCCACAACACAATATTTATGAGTGAAGAAAAAACCACTCTAAAAATTTACTTCATTAAGCCTCATTGGCAAATAAAAATCTCATTGGTTACATTCAATGTCTCAATGACACTGTACAACATACAAACACTATATAAACATAATACTCCTATTTTCATACACTTATATTATTTTCCCCTTAACTACTGTCCTTTTCGAAGGGCAGCGACCTCCTATAGGGGCTTGACCCATTTAATCCCCTTGTAAATCCACAGCTTTTCCACCACTATTGGTTTCAACTCCTCCAAAATCTTCCTTGCTAATATTCATGACCTTTCACTTCTCCAATTTGGAGCTATAGCCTAAAAATAAGGTTTCAAAATTTGCACATCAAAAACTCAAAAAAGTCAAATAATACAAAGGATAAAATTCAAACATTTTCTTTTCCTTTTCCAACTAAGGCACCCTAAACTTTGGTGCTAGATATAGTGAATGTATTAGAATTAGATATAACATCCATAAAAATCATATTTGGAAGTAGATTTTTATTAGATATTGTAGTTGCAAGTTCCACTAATTATAATAAAGATAAATAGTTTTACCTTTTTGCATCAACTAATGCAATTCTAATAACTTTTAGAGGATCAACAATGCTAGCCCTTATCATATCAACATACTCACCTACAAGTTGCAACACAACATTAAACTTATTAATTAGACTCAACATCTAAGAAAGAAAAAAAAACTTCAAACATTATCAATTAAGTAAAAAATCAACAATTTAAAAGATCAAAGTAGCCAATGCTTCACTCTCTACATCCTCTGCTACAATCAAAAGAGGCCTTTGTTTCTGTGATAAATGCAACAAGAAATTATATTATTTGTCAAAACTTATCACTATGTACTTATCAACTCAAGATCATTTAAATTGTAAAACTAATCGACATGACTACCTAATTTATTTCTCACATACACTTTGGGTATACAAGATCATTGAGAATCCCAATTATTGAACTAAGAAATTCAACAATGCAATGAAATTATATCTTAAGTAAAATGTAAATCAAATCAACATTACATGTCTCAGCTTATCAATTGATCTCAAATTATATATACACCTTTTCCATATAGCTTAAAGATATCTACAATAGATATGCACAAAATGAATTTGGTGGAAAGACTTTTAAAACTTTCAAGTGAATACAATTTGTAGGTGTAAAGACAAATTCCACAACCATTTCCAACATCCTCCCTGCTTGTGCCAAAATGGGAGCTTTGAAACAAGATATGAATATCCATAAATGCATAGACAATACATCCCTATAAGAAATATTATACTCCCATAATTAATTATTATTACATATTGTTCTATTGGGGGAAATTTACTTTATCGAGGGGACTTTTGTTTAGAAAACTTAGATCACCAACATATCAGATCATGTGAGAGGTCAATAACCCATTATTAAGCCTACACATGGCACATCCATGCACAAAATAACAAAGAAAAATAAATATCATGCATCACACAATAAGTATAAGACAAAAAAATGTCAAAAGAGTTATGTTAGGACTAAAAAAAAAAATCCCACATATTTGCATTAACATCTATTCATTTATCTCCTAGTCCTTAGAAAATCTCACCAGACTCAATTTCATGATCTAGACAAATTAGTAAGGTTCGTGTAAAAAATCCATTTTTGTAACCAACATACCCAAATAATCACATTCATGAAATCCATTGAAGTCCTTTGATACCATCAGGCTAATAATACTCTATCGGTGGAACTCCCATCACCACCCCACTGATAGCCCAATAGGGGAAATTCATATTGTTACATCAACGTAATATCCTTCCATCGTTGTAGCTCTAGTGCATCGATGGAATGAAAAATGAAGCTCCCATGATAGCCCAATAAAATCATGGGGTATCAAATTCTAACACTTATCAGTGAAG
This sequence comes from Sequoia sempervirens, assembly GCA_007258455.2. Taxonomy (NCBI): domain Eukaryota; kingdom Viridiplantae; phylum Streptophyta; class Pinopsida; order Cupressales; family Cupressaceae; genus Sequoia; species Sequoia sempervirens. The sequence continues at coordinate 42,685 of VDFB02049762.1, forward strand.
CTGGGATGCATCAGGGTAACATTGTTTGATGTCTTACTGATAGACCAAAAGGAAAACACTAATTGGTGGAGAAGGTGGCCATCGATGGAAAATGAACCAAGGTCCCAACAATATAGCGGTGAATGATTACTACTAGTTGATGTGTCGTCAAAATCATCATCAAGATATTTAACATAAATGCTCTCCCCGATGACAAGACTGAAGCAGGTTGCATATTAATGAACTAGCACAAAGGTGAATTGTACCACAAATTAATCATACAATTTGCAAAAACTAGAAATGCTATGCTAAGGGCAGAAGTAGAAAGGGTAGAACTCAGAGCTCTCACATAGTGAAGCCAAGAGAAGGAAAAATACACATAAGTACTCCACTCTTAGCTAGAAAGTTGCATTTTTTTAGAGTTTTCAATGGAAGAAAATGTGAAAAAACCTAAGGAAAAGAAACAAAAAATTAAAAGAGCAATTTAAACCAAGACTAGATAGATCAGTGTCTGGGGTCAAGGAAAAGACCTAGAAGAAGTGTTCAAGCAAGTAAATTATTAGATAAACATGTGGGTCTTGGGGATGTTTGGACACCACACTGGGGCTATGAGATTTTTATGTATCACTATAGAAAACCATTCCAATTTCAAAAAGTTTGTAACCCATGGAGACTAAACTTAGGAAGACTTGTGGTGCCAAATTTGTTCATTAATGTAGAATTGGTGAAAGCTCTGGCCAGTCAATATAACTTCAAGAAAAGAACTACCCAATCACCAAATGGGGCTGATATGCTTTTTATCTCCCAAGAATCGATCTCTAATGTATTTCAGTTAGAAGGTCCCATGATCTTTCCATTCACCATTAGAGAATTTTTGATAGAATATCATTGCATGGATACTAGTTACAAGAGATGGAAGCTAGCTTTGCATAGACCTAAGAATGAGAAAGGTCGACTTAGAAGATTTTTGAGCAATGGAAACCCTCCATTTCATTTTTTTTTTTGAAGAATACTTCCAATATACCTACTACTCAGGTGGTCAAGTCTTGGTAATTGAGGTTCCACCACTTATGTCTATTACACTGATGGTTCTAGCAGCTGATATACAAAGAAAATATGCCAAGTCATTCAACTATGCAAACTATTTGGTGAATTCCCTAAATCAAGGGCTTGAAAAAATAAAAAAACAATAGTAATTGCATAGATTTCAAACACTTTTCCTTGTTAATGCATTTATTTTTATATGAGGGACATGCTAGAAATGTGTGGGGTAAAGAATTAAGAATCAAAGACACAGATAAAGATGGAAACTTTAAACCTGTATAGATGTGGACTACACTATGGGATAGTCAATGTGAGAGGTCTCACTATTTATATTTTGAAGAATATTTTGTTAAACCACTAATGAAGTTGCTAGGCTATTTATATGATTACAATTTATCCCCTGAGGTGTAGAGATTTTTGAGACCAAAGGAAAACAACCTGAGAGGCAAGGTGAAGCATAATTGGGGAGACTAGTATGCCTTCTCCAATTGCACAGTAATAAGGGTTTATGGATTTGAAGGGATACCACATTTTCTACCCTGAGTGGTTCCTAACAGAGTTGCTTATTTGGAAATAGTATGACAATTGGCAGGGTCTGATACTAAACATCTCAAGAGTCATAATAAACAATCACTCTTTCCTAGCACTCTTTGTTTTGGAGATTTCACAGTATGTGACATTGAAGGATATGAAGAAATTGATGCTAAATTAACTCATTACAACTTCCTCTTGGGTATGAAAGAAAGAAATTTGATGTAAAGGGATTTATTCATCAAGCAAGATTAATTCATAATTTGTCAGGGTATGAGAATTGGTTTGCACTTGATGATGTGATCAAGAACCGAGATGAAGCTTCCACTAGTGAGAGAATGGCTTCATATAATAAAGTTGTTCTTGCAAAGGAATGGAAGAGAAAGAATGTCCCATCATATAGAGAAGCATTTGCTGATATACAAGATCCCTTGGCTAGGATTGAGTAGCTTATTGCTCATATGAATGAAATAGTAAAAGATGTGCCCTCATACATTTTTGATACATCTCATACGAGTTACACATGAATGCAAGATAAGGATGTGGAGCCTTGGGAACACATATCCCCACAACCCACCCCTGATGTGTGTTTCTCCATTAACAACAGTGAAGAGGAAGGAAGTGTTGAGGAGATTGATGGAGAGGAGCAATCGGTGGAATAAATAAAGCCCCCTGGGATTACACAATATGAGCCCCATTGGGAAAAAATAAAGGCCCCTATGATTACACAATATGAGCCCCCTCAGGAACTTCTAAAATTTGAAACATCAGATGAGTTATCTAATGACATTAGGGTCAAGGCTAGTCATGAATTCACTTATGATAATGATTTTGTTAAAACTCCTGAGTTCAAATCATTTGCCTATGAGTATAAGGGGAATAAAATAAGACAAAAGGAGAAATACATTACTCTTGAAAAGGAAGTTGATGCCTTAGAAGAATTGAAAAAGGAAGTTGATAGGGAAATGCAATCCATCACTCATGAAAGAGGTAGATAATTACTTCAAGAGGTTGGGGTACTACTTCTACTAGGATGGGACATGAGCTCAAAAATTATCTTCGATGGTTTCAGAAAAAGAGGGGATACAACAATGAACTTATTAGACAAAGCTAGTGATAAGATATATTCAGGGTTTGGATACAATCCAGATGAGGATTCCTTGCTTATTTGGTCACTATACCCTCATGAGAAGAGGCTGACAATGATTTGCAATCCTAATCAAGTATTTGGAAACCTTTTGGTCAAAAGAGTTGTAGACACCAATCCCTTATAAACTACAGAGTTGAATGTTAATGTGGCAAAATTCACTAGAGCACAAATTGAAAGATTGTTCAAAGAGAATGACAAATTATTAAAGCAGTTATCACATCAAATGGAGAAGTCATCTTCCTCTTCTGCTCTAGAATTGTACGCTCCATGGCTCAAAAAGGATAAGAGAGTGTTAGATGCATTAGTTAATGTAGCCTTTGGAAAAAATCCCATTTGAAAGCCCAAGAAAAGTGTAAAACACTAGAAAAGGAGGTGAAAATCATTAAGTACAATGTTGTGTCTTAGATAATCAAAGAGAGGTTCAATAAGTTGATAAAGCAAGCTGATGATTATTAGGGTGTATTTAAGCAAATACAATCAGGACTAGAGGAGAATGTTTGGTTACAAGGAAGAATGATTGATAAAAGGAAGGAAATTTTGGGTAAATAGATCCTGAAAGACCAAACACTACAAAGATATAATGAGTTGGTGAGATCCCACAACCAATATCAAGAAAGACTCGAAGAAGACCTTAGTTGTTTTAATTTGGTTCTTGCACTCCATGATGATACGGGGAATCTTTAAGAAAGGGATGATTGGAAAGAAGAATTTATAGAGTTTCTAACAATTGCATTGCAGGAGATCAACAATGAGGATATGGTCTTGCAGAATACTCATAAACAAATTGAGAAATTCATGTACATGGGTATGTGCAAGATTATGATGGGCCAAAAAGTGGTGATATGATGGGTATGTGGCTGACAACTTTTTTTTACCCAAAATTGATGAAACAAAAAGGGTTTTTAATTGAGATTTTCAGCTTTCCACCAATATCAATTAGTCTTTAATTTGAATTTAATAAATAATTATTATTCATTTTCTATTTGAATTATGACTAAAGTCCTGATTGATAGGTTGATTGAAAAAAATCTATAGCTTTCAAATGGTATCACATTTCTTGAATTTGAAACATGTATCACATTCTATGCTTCACATACTATGGTATAAAAAAAAAAATGAATTTCATGAAGTTTTGGCCAAGTTAAAGTGGCCAGACATACAACTTTTTTATATTTTTTAATAGTTGTAATAAAAAAATCGTAATTAATTATTTACTTGGAAAAATATTACAAAAAAATATGCATTACATTGGGACATGAGTCCTCTAATTATATCTAAAATATTATAAAAACATATTATCATTTTATTATGGTTAGGACGGTTAGATAGACACCTACTTCTTTTTTCCTTGAAATTTAAGTACTACTACATTGAAATTTCAAGTTTTCACCAAATAGATTTTTAAAAAATAAATAAACCTAGTAGTTTAGAAACTAAATTCAATTTTCTATAGATTGTATTTTTACATATTTTTGAAATAATATAGATAATTTATTCAAATTTTTACGTCAAGTCGCCTATCTCTAATTTTTTTGACTTTTATTGCCACTTAAGGGCCTGTTTTTCCCATGATGATCCTGCACATACCCACATAGAGTATGATATGAAGGTGGTCATATCCAATGTCGAAACTCATGTAGAACAGGGGTACATTTATTACCTCTTAGCTTTCAATTTTTTTATAAATCGGGCAGTGGATAATCCGAGCATAGCTGAGCAATAGTTAGAATCATTTAGTGGTAATGATATGGACCCTATCGTAGAGTAAAAGCTTTGAAAATGTCTTAGATGACCACATGATTTTAAATGAAGATTAAAAAATTGGTACACATGTTTATGATTTTGTCAGTTTCTTAAATTAAGTTCAAAATCATGTTTTGTTATCAAGAGTCATGTCTTTTGGTCTGAAGCTTGTTGCCTCTCATGTATATAAGAGAGACCAGGACCAAAATAAGGATATAGGAGAAGATAGTAGAGGAATAGGGATAGATAGACAACAAAAACCTTCCATAATGTTTCCATTTCAAAAGACTATGTTGCAGATGTAATTTTGAGGAATTATTGAAATATTTTTTATTCTTTGTTTTTATATTGGTATCAATTGTTTGTTGAAAATATTCAATTATCTGGTTGTCTCCAATTTAATATTTCCTTATTATTTAAATTGGTATTTCAAGTATATATTCAATTTATCAATACACATTTGTTGTTTGATGGAAGAGAATTTATTTTCCTCAGACATGCAAAAATTATCACATTGCACTATATTTAGCAATTTTGCAAAACTTGACAAAAATGACCTACAACAACTTTTGATAGTTTGCAATTTTACAACTTTTTTGCAACTTTGTCTCTTTTACCCAATTGACTCTAAAATCATCCTAATTCATAGTGAATGGTCTCACAAGACCTAATTAACATAAAATGACCCCATCAAATGCTAAAATGACCTACTAAGATGCAATGGCCTTCAAATTTGAAAATGGAAGCGTAGGTGCTCCTACACCAACATGTATGCTAAATGTGGGATCATAGACAAGGAAGTTGAAGTGTTCAAAAAAATGCCTCAAAGAAATGTGGGCTCATGGACTACAATAATTGCAGGATATACACAAATTAGATATGTTGAAAAGGCTTTAGAAAATTTAAAACAAATGCAATTTTTAGGTTGTTCCAAAACAACCTATGGTGAATTTGGGATATGTTTTAGAAGTCATTAAAGGGTATCTAAAAATGGTTTTATATCTTGTCTATAGTGCTTGAGGATTGAAGGAATTAAGAGATTGAAGCCTATTTTTTGTGGAATTTGTCTCAATGATGTTGAATGGTGCTCTTGATTGCTATCCGTCTCCATGTTCGACATGCCCATGCTAACAATAGATACCTTTTTGGTAAATCAATATATGGATATTGAACCCACCATGCCGGTCTACCAAGATTATGGGACCATTATCCAATCATCAAACAAACAAGATCAAATCACTTAAATGAAATATAACCTCAACCTATAACAAGTCAATGAAATATTATACTAGAAAGGTGAAGGCAGGTGAAAAGTTCTTGGCCTTCACATAAATTTGATGAACCAATTTTACATTAACGCAACTCAAGAACTCAACCAAGGTATTAAATAATTAAAAATCCAATGGGGGATAGGAACCAATGCTTTGGAAAAGAATTTAGCCAACCACATAAAAGGTGGGAGCACATTGTACTAGATAAAGCTTGTGCAAAATAAGATGAGGGCAGTCAGTTCCATTTTTTGTAATGTCGTAAGAGTCATACAGGTAACACTATGTTAGGCTGGGGAAATCTTCTTGGAGGTTCTAAATGATTTGCCTCTTTTTTATAAGACTGTGTTGGCAGTGCCACCTGGATCACAATTGTTTAGTGGGATTCCAAACCTAGACAATCAGGTGCAATTGTGGAAATCTCATAGAGAGAAGCTACAAGCTACCATGCTGATTTTGCAGGGTGAATTTATATCAAATTATTGCTTAGCGTGGCTTGAGACATGTGTAGATTATATTCTCTCTATAGATATGCTTGGGGGAAAGTATTTGCTTGATCTTGTGTAAGGTGGCAAGGAACTTGTAGAGAATGAGACATTGATCATAGAAACATTCGACAGTCTGGATGTATTTGAAGGGAGCTTGGACTGGCTAAAAATGGTTTTTGGTTCAAATGTTGAGTTTCCATGGAAATGCATGTGTGAGATTTTTTTGAAGCACTCAAAGAGTCTATGGGATGAAGTTTTTGAAAGCCTATTTGTTAGTAGGATGAAACAAATAATAGCTCATGGATCTATAGATCTATGTGAGAGAGTTTATGTTGGTAAATGACTTGAAGTTACATCTGGAAAGTCACAAAGATGTTGAAACCCATTTGCACAAGGGTGTTTGTAGGATCATCATGGAAAAAACAGGCCCTTAAGTGGCAAAAAATTAGAATAATTAGACTTAGGCAAATTGACATAAAAATTTGAATAAGTTATCTATATTATTTCAAAAATATGTAAGAATAGAATCTGTAGAAAATTAAATTTAGTTTTTAAAATACTAGGTGTATTTAAAATAAACAAAAATCTATTTGGTGAAAATTTGAAATTTCAATGCAGTAGTACTTAAATTTTAGGAAAAAAAAAACAAGTAGGTGTTAGTCTAACCACCCTAACCAAAATAAAATGATAATATTTTTTTATAAGATTTTAGATATAAGTAGATGATTCATTTCCCAATCTCATGCATATTTTTTTGTAATTTTTTCCAAGTACATAATTAATTATGAGTTTTTTACTCCAACTTTTAAAAAATATAAAAAATCATGTCTAACCACCTTACCTTGGTAAAAAATTCATGAAATTCATTTCTTTTTTTTTTAATCCTATAGTATGTGAAGCATATAATGTGACACATGTTTCAGATTCAAAAAATGTGATACCATTTAAAATTTATACATGTTTCTCAATCAACCTATCAATCAAGATTTTAGTTGTAATTCAAATAGAAAATGAATAATAATTATTTATTAAATTCAAAGTAAATCATAATTTATATTGATGGAAAGCTGAGAATCTCCTTTAAAAGGCCTTTTCATTTCATCAATTTTGGGTCAAAACAACATTGTCAGCCACATATCCTACACATACCCATCATATCACCACTTTTTGGCCCATCATGATCCTACACATACCCAAAAATTAATTACTAGTGAGGGTTGCCTTGTCATGAGAGGGGACCTAAAAAGTGTCAATTTACTTGGGTTGAGTTTTAGATTTATGATGACAAAGGATGAAGACTAGTTTGGTCACCTTAACGCTTATTTTCAAACTGAGGTTAGTATAAGGGGTCCAAGAACATTCTTGAAGGCCTCCTAAGTTTTCTTCATGCACATAAATCTCCTTCAAGGATAAATGATTTAGCACCTTATCTGCAAGAGAAATGCTTCCATTTTATCTCAAAATTAATTATTGAGATTGAAGAACATCTTGCACACCTTTCAGAAGCTCTCTATCAAGAAATCAAAAATGATGAGATGCTAGAAAAAATGAACAAGGAGACACTAGAACTGACAGTTATAGTGGAAAGGGCACTTTTCTTAGGAAGGATTTTAGTTGCTCCATGTTTTCATTCAACTTCCCTTCCACTAGTTCTTGGCCCATATCAACTCTAGTTTGTCGAGAACACAACTTCAGTTTGAGGGAAAGGGTCTTCAACTTCCATATGTTCTAGTACTGATTTTGATTACCCTCTTCTAGATAGTTCTAGATGAAAAATACTAATGAGATGGGTTGGTTTGAAGCCTGAATCATAGGATAAAAATAATAGCACCAAATTGAATAAACTAATAACTATGCACAATATTTGTATCAAAGCTCATGTAGCATGTGGATATTGTGGATAACTGAAGCACTTTCTGGCATTCTCATTTGCATTGCATATTTTGTTTGTTGTAGCTTATGGAGTTGGTTTCATTTCCATGGTTCATCTAATCACTAATCTCTTCTTGCAGTTTTCATGAGATTTCTTCTAGTTCTGATTTAAGTCATCATTGTTTATATCTAGATATATTAATAACCGGAGGAGAATAAAGCATATAGAGTAAATAGCTACATTTGATTCTTTTAGTCACTTCAAACTCTTTATTTCCAAATAAATGGAAAAGACTGACATGTTCCCTTTAAACCCTTCCAGTCCATATTAATCATCGAGATGTTATCTATAAGTATGCAGAAAAGTATCAAAAGGGAGCCAAAAAGTTAGAGATTTTCATAGGGCCTATGAATCAGCTCTTGCTGTTTTTATATGAGAATATTGTTGTTTGTTTTCTATTTATAATATCTATTGGCATCATTTGGGAATTCCTATTTTTGGAAATTTAGTAAGAGTTCTCAAACAATGTAGGATGACATCTAATATACAACTGAACATTTAAATTGAAATTGAAGCATGATTTTGGGTAAGTGCACCAAGATGGTTCCCAAAAAAGGGGCTTAAGTGGCCACTTTTTTTCTAAAATCAGGAAATACTGACCTTGGACGTAAAATTGAGGATAGCTACACTCAAAATTTCTTGATGGAACAAAAACAAGGACCACAATGCTCTGAGTCTACTTTCTAAACTACTAATTTATTTTGAAAATGGTTGAGATTAAGGGGTTCAAAAGAGGGACACACACAAATTGTTGTTGTTTCTGTCAGAAAAACATAACATAGCAACTCTTGTGTGACCCAAGCACGGTGGACTTTTTTGTAGTATTTTTAAAATCGCTCCAGTCAGAAGTTAGATAATAGTATGTAGTAAGGACTGGATATTTTATGATAATTTTTTAATGAATATTTGATTTTTTATTAATTTTCTAAGTGGGCACTTCCTAAAAAGCAGAATTTTGGCCGTGCTCCCCCTAATTTTTTTTGAAACTAATAGATTTTTAAAATTTTATTTTTTAAATTGTAGAATGGAGTCTAGTTTCTAAAAATGTAATTTATTTCAAATTTTGATGAGCAGCAGTTTAATTTATAGAAAAATACAAACACTATTTTTTGAAGAAAAGCGGACATACAAACAAAAGAAATTATGGATGAAAGGCTTAACATTGTTAGAAAGTGAAAAAAATTACATCATTGGAAAGCTAATAAAGAACCTAACATTACCCATGTCTTCGATTTTTTTGATATTGAACCAGATGCAATCTTGATGGTGAGCATGAACTCGATTATGTGAAAATTTGTTGAATTTGGAAAAAACACGTCTCTGGTCTTTGGGAATGCCCTCCAAGCCTTTGGGTTGGTATTCCAAGGCAAATACCAAAGCTAAGGCTCGGGGATTTCCAATGCAAAATATAACGCATTCTCGTTATAACACGTTCGCGTTATGTTTTGCTTTTGACATTTTTCCTCTTAGAGGAGCATTACAAGCAACAAATACCACGCTCGCGTTATGTCTTCCTTTAGTTAAATGCCACTTTATTGAATGTTTGTTGATATGTTTGTATGTTTGTATGTATATGTATACTGGTGTGTCATGTACGTATGCTTATGGGAGAGAGGGTGGGAGTGGGAGAGGGTTTAGGGTGGTAGAGCATGGGAGAGAGTGGTAGAGTGGGAGATAGGGAGGGAGAGTGTGGGAGACAAGGTTGGAGAGAGTGGGTGAGTAGGAGATAGGGTTGTAGTTGGTTGGAGAGTGTGGGAGAGAGTTGGAGAGAGTTGGAGAGAGGGCTTGAGGGAGTGGGATAGGGGTGGGAGAGAGTGGGATAGGGGTGGGAGAGTGGAAGAGTGTGGGAGATAGTTATTTGAGAGTGGGAGAGGGTCGGAGAGGGTCAGAGAGATGGTGGGAGAG
>VDFB02049763.1:0-17404 GCA_007258455.2 Sequoia sempervirens
TGTTTGCCTACGGAATAGGATTCTACTTACTGGCAAACGTGTAATAAACAGAACATAGAAATAACAGTAAACTGAAAGATATCATAGTAAAATGCCAGAAACTTTATTCATTCTCAGGAATATCATGTACAAAGGGTATCACAATGCTTACAACATAACTCATTCAGAATCATCCCATAATCAATAGCAGCATCAGTATATCATTGTTTTCCCCGACTATTCCCACCCGACTACATATAACGCTCGGCGGTGGTTACACAACCAACCGACACGACGTTTCATAACATCATTACATTATCATTAATCTAAACATGTTTTGCCGAGAGTACATGACATTACATGACATTATTATTCTTTACTAACTATTGTTTTATTTGACAACTGCCGAGTATGACCGAGGCCAACTACGGCCGAGGCCAACTACGGCCGACAACAAGCAACCGACAACAAGTAAAATATCTGACTAACATCATCCCCCCCAAAAAGAAAGTCGTCTTCCAGACGACAGATACAACATGATAAGATTACTGAGAGGTAGGGGGAAGGGAGTGCATCCCTGGATGCACCGATGACGTCGGAGTGGTGGAAGAATGCTCTGCTCTCAAGCGCCTCAGCTCCTCCGTGCGTGTACGAAGCTGTCGATCTGCCAGGATCTCCCTCTCCCTCGCCGCCTTCACCATCCGGGCTGCCTCCATCAGTTGGCTCTTTGCCTGCTCTGCCTCGGCATTCTTGGCCGCCAACTCTACCTCTTTGGCAGCTAACTGGTCCTCCAATGTTTTCATTCGCTGCTGCCAGGCTGCCTCTTTCTGCTGTGCCTCCTCCTCCAAGGCTGTCACCCGAGGCTCCAAGATCTCCAATCGGGCTCCCCTGTCACTGGCGAGCTGAGATTGCTCAGTCAAGTTATCCTGAATGCTCTTGATGGTCGCAGCCGACTCATCCTTGACCCGCTGAAGAAGTCTATAGGCATCCACTCGGCGAGATACTGCCACATCAGTGGAAAATCTTTGGCGCTTCATCAAAAGAAAAACATCGCGGAATGCCAGCTCGATGTAGTATAGACTCTCCAAGACGCCTGCATCCCGTCCCACTAGCCTCGGTGGCCGACCTCGCCAAGCTCTCATCATGGCAGGAGTCTCTCCTGCTGGCCACCCCTCGCCAAATATCCGGGCAAACTCCGCCTCACAGCCCATCTGCACAAATCCCCGAATTCGGTGAACCTCCTGGCCTACTAAAGGTGATCGGCCAATCCTCAGATCCCTGGAAACCTGTCCCACGCGGATCATCAGTCTGCCCATGTGCTCGAGCTCCTCCACATATCTCTGTACTGTGCCTACCGGATCCGACGGGTCTGGCTGAGACATTTCCACGACGAAGCCCTCTGTGGAGGCGCCCTCCCCGTCCTCATCATCCGAAGGTATGCAATGTTCCGTCTCCTCCTGGGGTTGTTCCCCGTCTGCCGGCTGAGGCTCCTGAATGGCTGTCTCTGGTGCCTCGGCTATGCTCGCCTCCGGGAGTGCAAGTGTGTCTTCGCCGATCCTGGCCGTCTCACTCTGCTGGGTGTGAATGATCGGCCCCTCCTTATCCCCTTGTCCCTCCGAGGGACTCTTCTCCTGCTCGTCTGGCTGCTCGGCTGGCTGCTCGTCCACGTCGAGAGTGAGGCCCACCAACCCCAGCCAACTGTCGATCTGTGCTACCCCGGGTGCTCCTGGGGTTGGAGTCGTCTCCTCCGTGGCCTCAGTCATTCCCCTAACTCCTGCCGAGGTTGCCACTCCTGTGGCTGCCGATGCTGACGGTGGTGTAAGAGAGCAAACTGCCGGCAATATCTCCACCGAGGCAGTGGAACCTGCTGCTGATATGGTAACTGCCCCCTGTGATGTGGTGGCGAGAGGTGCCCACCCTGGCGCTGCTCCTGGCAGTGAAGCGGCTACCCTCAACATCCGTCCGGCTCCAACTGATGCAACGGGGAGGGTGAACGTAACCAAGTGTGTGCTCTAGCTGGCTGGCGGTGTCGGAAGAGTGAATCCTGCCGGCTGCAATACTGGTATGTCAATCTCGCCTGCCTCCTAACCCCCGATGGCAACAGATACTTCCTCATCAGCCGGTGGACTCGACTCCGATGGCGAGGAAGATAAGTCAATGGGCTCCTCTCTGTCCGATGCATCGCTCTCCTCTGAGGCCTCCTCCTCCGATGTTTCCTCTTCCACCGATGCCTCCTTCCGTTTCCTCTTTTTCCCCGAGGCTGTGCCCTCGCCGGCTTGCTTTGCTTCCAATTCCGACCAGTAGAATACGGTAGGCCATCCCGGGTCCAGGTGAGTGAGTGGCCGCAATCGACCCCAATTGCCCTCGGGCACCTGTGTGTGCACGGCATCCAAAAAGAGAGCTATGGCGTGCTGAGTCATATAGAAGGCCTTATGCCTCTGCGCTAGGAAATCCCCTATCCGCTCTGTGAGTAGCCTCGCCCAGTTGTATACTCGGCCAACCCGAAGTCCGACCATGAAATCCACCTGCCATAAGGCAATGTCCGACGCTCGGCTAGCCCCTGTGAGTCGGCACTTCATCAGGTCCAGCAAACATTTCCATTCTGTCGTCGCTAGGTGACCCTTCCGGAGACCTCGATTGCTAGTATTCCATATGGTACGCTGTTCGTCGGCTGACAAGTCGCTTCGGCATACTTGCTTGACCAGCAGTTCTCTGTGTTCCTGCGTCATTTTCTTGGGCTTATTAACCCCTATTCCCAAAGCTGGGACGCCGAACACCCTCTCAAAGTCCTGAGGCCAGAATGAAACTGTCACTGGGCAACCTCTGTAATCGATGACAGACTTGTGCGTATGCCTGCAGTAGTTCTCCACCATCGCCTTCAGCCAAGGCTCGAACTCCCGAGAACCAAAAAAGGGCACGAGCACAGCTTTGTCCACCCGAGCGTGTCGAAGCGCAACCTTCAGAGAGTGGTCATCCGGAGTGCTTCGCCACCATTGCTTGCACTCGTTGCCAGTCAGATTTTCCCATGTCATCGTGTCGGCGTCGGCATCCATCTTTTTTCTCTTCGCAGCCGAGGCTACCTTTGGCTGGTGCTGCATCGGTTTCTTGCCTTTGTCCATCTTCCTGTCAGCTTGGTGATTCCAGCCGACTTTATAACCCTCGAGACTGCCAAAATTATGAAAACCGCCGAACTGCCGGTGCAAACTGCCGAAGTACCAGAAACTGCCGAACCGTCGGTGAGAACTGCCGAAGTGCCAGAAACTGCCGAACCGTCGGTGACGCGAAGTCTGGCTGCCCGAAGCTGGCGGCGAAGGGCGCCGAGACTGCAAAAATTGCGAGCCAGTAGAGGCCCGGTTTGCCAAGACGTCGCAGTATCAACAAACCAGGTTGTGAAACCACGGTCGTCACGAATCACTCATATATATAGCGTCTTGGAAATGCGGTTCTCTTTGCGATGCCAACGAATGCAGATTTTCACATTACTCGATGCGTCACCCGGATCCCTGTCGCGTCTTGTCGGTTCTCCCGCAGGCAATTTGTGCCGTGCGGACTTCTTTGAGTGTAAATTTTTGTGCGGACTTTTAGGGTTTGAATTTGTCTGGTTCTGCGAGGCTGAATTTAAATGCAGTTTCTCTGAAATTTGAATTGCCGTGCAGTTCCCTCTGACAGCGTTTTATCCACGAATTTCTTCAGCGGCGGAGGCCCGTGGATTCTTCACTGGTAATTTCTTCAGTTTGCAAATGCCGTACGATTTTATCTTTGGCGTATTTCTTCACTGGCAGAGGCCGTACGGATTTCTCCACTGGCAGAGGCCGTACGGATTTCTCCACTGGCAGAAGCCGTACGGTTTTCTCAGTTTGCAAATGCCGTACGGTTTTGAGATCTCTTGGATGCCGTACGGTTTTCTTCCCTGGCGACTTGTGCTGAGTGCAAGATTTTTGATGCCGTACGGCTCCTATTCCCTGATGCCGTACGCCTCCCTCCTCTGCTCTCTGCTGCCGTACGTCCTCTTCTTCTGCTTTTTGTATGCCTCGGCAACTGTAAAACTCCTGCAAGCTCGTCCTCCCTTCTTCTCTGTGCTCTTGCTTTCGACTTGTGGCTTCCTGAATGGGCCGTACGGTTTGAGGATTTGTATTTATGTTATTTCTCTCCTTACTCTCCTTCGCCCTTGGCCGTACGCCTTGCTTTCTTCCCGTGTTTTGACGTATTTTAATATTCTTCCCTTTCCTTTTTCGCCTTTTACTTTCCTCATTTAATTTCCCGTTTTGCCTTTTAATATTCCAAGCGTGTATTTTAATCTTCCATACTTTTCTTACTTTAATATTCCTTCTGATGGCCGACTTTTTTAATTTATTATTTAATTTATTGCCTTTTTTTCTGACTTTTCTTTGGTCTCTTTTAATTTTTCCGTCTTTTCCTTTCTCTTCCCATCTGCTTTGCTCTTCTTTACTTATTCCGTCATTTTCTTTTATTTTCACAGCTTCTTTTCTATTTATTTTTATTTTTTTCAACTCTTGTTCTTTTTCTCTCTCCTCTTTTTCTCTCTCTTCTTTTCTTTTTAATTTTTTTCCCTTTTTTTCATCTTCTCTCTCCTCCCTTCTCTCTTCTTTTCTCTTTATTCCTCTGACTTCACTGTGTGTTGGGACTTTTAATTCTGACGTGTAATACCATTTACATGTGTGTGGTGGCCGTTTATAACATTCTTCCTCGCAACAGGTTCCTATATATTCTATATCAAACCATTTATCTAGTAAAGGGGCAGGACCAATACCTCGAAAACTTCCGTCGATGTATCTTCCGCCATACTGTTGATACCACGTAACCTCGTCACCTTGGACTGTCGGCGGTCCCGCCAGGTTAGGAATTATTTTCCAGAGTCCATCCTGAGTTGCGATCCTCCTAACCCTTGGCATTTTTCTTCTTTCTCGACGCATTTGTTTCAGGAGATCGTCTGTATATCCATCCACCGTTGACACGAACGTGTCTTCTGTCTTCAATACCGTCTTTAAACAAGGGGCCTTCTTCTCGAAATAAGCATCCCATTGTTCATTAGTCCATTCTTCCTCGTCATCTTTTTGCAGTTCATCGTGTTCTTCTGCCTGGTTCTCCTTTTCTGCTTGGGCTTCAGCGTCCAATTCCTTGGCTATATATCCCTGTCTTATTCCTTCATAAGGGGCTACATAATGCCAATGTCCCCCCATCCGACGCCACAATGCAGGGGTTCCGAATACTGCATTGGTCAAATGTTTGTGTACTCGTGGCACGGCAATTCCTTCTACTCGCTTATCTGCCAACCTCTCTTCATTTAGTTGATCTCGTCCTGATTCTGCCCAGAGATTGTCTGCGACATAACCAGGACCTCCTAGTCCCCAGTCTTGTTTTCTCGGCCCTTCACTTTGTACAGGCCAATCTTCCTTTGTTGCATATCCCAACATGTTTATGGCGATTGTATTCTTCTCTTTTCTCTCCTGGTATGGCTTTAGCTTCGATCCGTTGATTGCCTCCAATATCAATGACCCATCGAGATTTTCCAGTTTTATAGACCCATTATCACCTATTTCCCGAACTCGGAACGGTCCCAACCAACGAACTTTAAACTTCCCCGGCTTGATCTCGTTACGGCCGTTATACTTCAGAACTAACTGTCCTGGTCGGAAATTCATTCGCCGGAGATGCTTGTCGTGCCAATATTTCCGTCGCCGTTGCATGTTCTCCGTCGCCCATTGTGCCATCACTCTTCGCTCGTCCAGCTTACTCAGTTGGTATAGTCTTTCCTTTAAACTTTCGGTATCACCCAAGCGATTTTCCACGGCTATCCTCAAGCTTGGTACCATATATTCCATCGGCATCACCGCCTCCTGACCGTACATTAACTGGAAAGGCGTGTGGCCAGTTGTTACCTTGTACGTCGTACGATATGCCCATAGTACGGCTGGTAACCTTTCTTCCCAGTCAGCTTCTTCCACACCACATGATTTGTGAATCACTGACACGAGCACCTTATTTGTCGACTCTGCCTGGCCATTAGCTCTCGGGTAGTACGGACTAGACAGGTTATGAAAGATTCGGAACTCTGTCGTCATCAACCTGATAACATGATTAACAAAATGCCCTCCCCGATCACTCGTGATCCGCATGGGGATGCCGTACCTTGTTACTATCTGCTCATAGATGAATCTTGCCGTACTTTGTGCTGTATTGTCTGGCAACGCTCGAGCTTCAGCCCACTTCGTCAGGTACTCTGTAGCGACCACAATATATCGGCATCGATGCAAGTGACTCACCTTCAGCGGTCCGATGAAGTCCAACCCCCATCGTTCGAACAACTCCTGAGGCTGTGAGGGATGCAGTGGCATAAAATCCCGCTTCAATGGTTTTCCCACCCTTTGGCAGGTGTCGCAGCCTACCACCCATTCTTTGGCGTCAGTGTGCATCGTTGGCCACCATAGACCTGCCAAGAGGATTTTCCTTGCTGTAGCATCAGGTCCCATATGGCCGCCAGCCAGTCCTTCATGTGCCTCTTTCAGTACGCCAGGTATTTCTTCCTCGACGACACACCTCCGAAGGATCTGGTCGGGTCCCATCTTGTAGAGTAGCCCATTGATTAATTGAAATGTCTTGCTTTTCAGTACGATCTTCCTCCTCTCGGCTGGTGGCATATCACTTGGAAATGTGGATGTGGACAGATAGTCGCCAATCTTCTCGTACCATGACGGCAATATTGCAATTTGAAATAAATGTGCATCCGGAAAGTCTTCGTTCACCCCATCCTCTGCAGGTTCACCCGACCGGATCCTAGATAGTTGGTCGGCAATAACATGGCTTTTCCCTGGCCGTACGATGATGGTGAACGTAAATTCTTGCAACAACAGCAACCATCTACTCACCCGTCCTTGAATAATTGGTTTGTTTACCAGGTACATCAGAGCTTGGTGGTCCACGTAAAAAGTGAACGGTGTGGCGAGGAGGTAATGCCTGAACTTCTGTACGGCGTACACCATTCCCAGTGCCTCCCGCTCGGTCGTACTATAATTTCTTTCTGCCTTTGAGAGTAGCCGGCTGGCGAAGAATACTGGTTGATCCAGCCCGTGCGCTCCCACTTGTGCTAGGGTTGCTCCGATGGCAAAATTAGAAGCGTCTACATGTACGTGGAATTCCTTGTCCCAGTCCGGGTACATCAATATGGGTGAGCTGATCAGCCGATCCTTCAGTTCCTGAAATGCCCTTTCCTGTTCTTCGGCCCACACGAATGGTTGACCTTTCCTCGTCAGTAGGTCGAGAGGGTACGATACTTGGGCAAAATTTTTAATGAACCTCCGGTAGTATCCCACATGGCCGAGGAAAGATTTCACTCCAGTGACATTCTCGGGGGCTTCCATCTGTACGATGACTCGCACCTTGTCGGGATCCGTTTTCAACCCAGCTTTGCACACGATGTGTCCGAGCAACTTCCCCTGCGGCACCATAAATCTGCATTTCTTCGGATTCAAGGCAAGGCGGGCCGCTCTACACCGTTCCATGCACTCGCCTAAAGCTTTCAAATGCTTTTCCTTATCGCTATAAATCGACCAATCATCCAGGAAGGCTTTGAAATTACCTACCGACATTTTATCAAAGATGTGGAGTATTATTCTCTGGAATGTAGCTGGTGCGTTGCATAATCCAAATGGCATACGGTTGTATGCATACACCCCATCCTCGACGACGAATGTGGTCTTCAATTTGTCTTCCTCGGCGATACTGATCTGATTGTAACCCGAGAAGCCATCAAGAAAGGAGTACATTTCATGCCCGGCAACTTCTTCCAGAATCGAGTCGGTGAAAGGAATGGGAAATGGATCCTTGATAGTCACTGCATTCAGGCTACGGAAGTCAACACAGATTCTAATTTGCTCCTTCTCTTTCTTCAATGATATGACGATCGGCGATACCCACTCGCTCACTTCCACCTTGAAAATGATGCCGGCCTCCAGCATCTTCTCGATCTCCTCCTGTACTTTGGCGGCATAATTTTTGTTCATTCTGTACGGTCGCTTCCGTACGGGCTGGGCTCCCGGTACGAGAGGAATCCTGTGCACACATAACTCCGGTGGGATGCCTTTCAAATCCTTGTACGTCCAGGCGAAAGCGTCTTTGTATTCCATGAAGATTCTGAATGCTGCCGCTTTCAGGACAGGGTCCCAGTCATCACCGACCAAAATCTCCTTCGGTTTGGCTAATTCCCCGAGGTTGACTTTTTTCAACGTTGGTTCCTCGTACTTTATGATTTTGTCCTGCTCGAACTTGTGGGCTGGAGTTACATCCAATTCGGCCGTACCTTCTTTATATTCTCCGTACTCAGGTGGGAATGTCTCACTGGTCGAGCCATTATCCTTTTCTTCTTCCCCCTCCTTGACCTGCAGCATGTGGCAATCCGGGTGGAAGACTTCATAATCCTCCATTTGCCAGTGAAACAATCCGCTCAGTGAACTGGTCTCATCTTCGGAGCAACTGCCGATCTCCAATACCCCTTCTTCATCTGGTTCCATTGTCTTTCTCTCCTCGTCGTCCGAGTCTCCTCCGGATTCAGATGCCGAGGATGCCAAATCCTCGCTGACGGCCTGGTTCTTCAGATCAATGGTGTATTTCCTCCCTCGATTTTCTATTGAGAGTGTATTCCGCTTCCAGTTGTGGGTTGCCTTGGCAGCAATCAGCCATCCCCGTCCCAAGAGTGCATCGTACGCCTTCTTCTCCATTGGGATGACTACAAAATTCAACAGGAATAGTTGCGTGCCGATCGAGACCTTCTGCTCCATCAGTATACCCAACGGCCTGATGCCATGTTGATCTGCTCCCACGAGGTGGAATGTCGGGGGCCAAAGAGTCGGCTTGCCCAGACACTTCCAAGTCTCCTCTGGCAGTACGTTTACTCCTGAACCACCATCGACGATAGTATTAGATAGTTTCATGCCCAAGATTTCCATCTCGACGACGGCTGGTTTCCTCCCGATGCTTACTGCTAGGAGCATTGGATCCGAAGTCTCGGCTACCACTTCTGGCGTACGTTCTGGTGAACTCTTCGGAAGATTTTCTCCAATAGCATTGGTAAGTGCTACTTTGAGAGAAGGCATTGTTTGCAAAAGATCAGTTACCTTAATGGGTACGGTTGTGTGAAGCACCTGCCGTACGATATTCTTCTCCGACTCCGACTGTAGCAACGTACTGGTAGCTTTATAGTTCTTGCCTTCATTCGCCATTGCCTCGGCTACTTTTGTCTTGGCCTCCCGAAATCTTTCTTTCTCCGTACGGGGATCTGGATAATTTGCTCGTTTTGACTGTGCTCTCGTAATCGCCAAGACCTCCTCGTCGGCTACCTCCAGCATATTGATACTTCCTTTTTGCTTCGGACAGTCGGTGTCTTCATGGTCACCAGGTCCACACCACTTGCACAATTTTCCCCCGCTGCCTTGGCCGCTCTGGCAATCCCTCGCAAAGTGACCCCATTCGTTACAGTTCCGGCACTGAATCATCGGTCGTCCTTTGCTGTCATACTGAATTTTACTTCTCGGCGTATTTCGCCGATTGTTGCGGTAGCCTCCAGGGGATGCATTATTGTTCTGTGGCTTCGGTGGCGTGGTTGGCGGTGTTGACTGTTCGCCTTGAGTGAAGAATACTTGCGAACTTTTAGTTTTTAAATTGTATGGGCACTCCTTGACGGAGTGTCCCATGACCTGGCAGATGTCACAGAATAATTTTTTTGGGCAACTTGCCTTTGTGTGACCTTCCGATTTACAGTCCGTACACCATAATTCATTAGCCTCTTTGGCTCCGTCCTTGTCGGCCTTCAGTTCTTTCATTATCCGCATCATATCCCGCCGAAGGGCCTATACGGTTGCCGATTCATCGTCACTTTCCTCGGCACTCTCGTCGTCATCCCTCCTCTTCCCCTTCGAGGAAGTCCTATTTTCACTTTCAATATCCATCGCCCGATTGTATGCTTCGGTGTACGAGGACGGCGGTACTACTTTCATCTTTCGCCGAAGTGAGGGAATCAGTCCCTCAATGAACCATCGTTTCTTTAAACCATCGGCCGGCTGTGCCTCCAGCTTCCCGATCAAGTCTTTCAACCTCCTGTTGTATGTCCGTACGTTTTCATGCTTCCCTTGTTTGGTGTGATATATTTCAGTGACGATCTCACTATCGTCCCGCAGAAGTTTGAACTCCGCTTCAAAGTTTTGCTTCAGGACCCTCCATGTGGCTCTCTGCGCTTGATCCAGTTCCGAGTACCAGTCAATGGCACTGTCCCTGAGTGTTGCTGGAAATGCCTTTAGCCACTGGTCGGGGTCATCCTGCCCGCTGGCTATCCAGATAGTCTCGCATGTCTTGCAATGCCGTACGGGATCCTCAGAGCCATTCCCCATGAATTTCGGCAACTTTTGCCGATCCTGGTGAGCCATCTTTACCGGTTGACCTCCTTGTTGACCTCCTTGTGTTTTGGACCCGATTAGACTAGTGGATGCCTCGCTACGTCCCTGTGCGTCACCAGCACTCTCGGCCACGTACGAGTCACTGCCACGTTCTCCGTCAGCGTCCGCAACACCGTGGGTCTCCTCAGGATCCCGCGATGCTCTCTCTGCCCTAGGGGTCTTAAGCTCTGGCCTTCCCCTCCTTAACTCTGTGTCGTCGTCCGAGAGTGACAACTCTCGAAATCGTCTGATGCTACTATTCAATTCATCTTCATTGTCATAGAGGTTATATTTTTCTGTATAAGGAGTGCTGCTGAAGGGGTCTTCGTCCCTTCCTTCTATCAAACTGTAGTGTGCTCGTTCAACAGATGTGTCTATTTTTTGCAAATTTTCATAGGTTCTTTTTATGCTCTGATTGATTTCAATTAAGTCCTCGTCTAGTTCCTTACCGACTTGCCTTAGTCGTCTTCGCCGACTTTCCTGCTCTTGTAGCCTCAGTGATCGCCGAACTTGTTCTTCTGGAGTCCCGTGCCCGTCAGGTACTCTATTCTTGTCCTTGTTCGGCCGTACGGGCATTTAGTTGTTCAAGCGATCATTGCTGGTTGCCGGAAGTGCGGCGCCGACTAGTATCCCGTTCTTCCTCTTCCCGTTTGTTTCGGTCTTCACAACGTTGCACGAGTTGTTGTCTTCGGCGCTCACGGGATTCTTCCTCTCGCAAGTCTTGCAGGATAATGAAATGGCGGGCCAGCAACCTGGGCATGCGGTTCAGGAGGTGGTTCACCTCGTCGTTCACTTCCAGCCGATCCCAGATGACTTCCTCAGGGATCTCCCGAACGAGGGATTCCCTACGTACGTGATCACGGAGCGATATTTTCCACAAATTTACCAAGTCTTCCGTCAATGAGTCTTCTCGTTCCTCATTAGCATTTATAGGTTCTTCCGCTGGTTGACCCATTACGCTGCCATGGTGGATGATGCCCTAGTCCGTTCAGGCAACGGCGCCAAATGTTTGCCTACGGAATGGGATTCTAATTACTGGCAAACGTGTAATATACAGAACATAGGATCAAACAATAAACTAAAAGATAACATAGTAGAATGCCAAAGCTTTATTCATTCTCAGGAAATATCATGTACAAAGGGTATCACAATGCTCACAGTATAACCATCGGCAACAAAATTCATTCATTACTATCATAGCATAATCTCCCGACTACATCCACCCGACTACATATAACGCTCGGCGGTGGTTAGGCAACCAACCGACACGACGTTTCATAACATTACATTAACATTGATCTAAACATATTTTGCCGAAAGTACATGACATCACATGACATTATTATTCTTTACTAACTATTGTTTTATTTGACAACTGCCGAGTATGACCGAGGCCAACTACGGCCGAGGCCAACTACGGCCGACAACAAGCAACCGACAACAAGTAAAATATCTGACTAACCCCACTCATAATAATACCGCCATTAATGCTAATCACATTCATGATGGAGTTCAATGGGGACAATCATCATGCACTAGACTAGGCACCTCTTTCCAATTTGACATCCTACTACTTTCCAATGTTTAATATTTAACATATTTATACCATGGTTTCCCAAGCAATCAACAACATGATTTTGTTCCTTGTAGCAATGCCTTATATCAACTATAATTGTTTTTCGATCCAATAAGAACTAACTCAAGAATAGCACACAATTTCCATTTCAAACAAAATTGTATTGTTGAGGGAAGATATTACAAACTTCAAGTCTCCTTTCACAATGATATTCTAGTATCCAACAGAAAAGGACCTATCCAACTTCCACTTTGCTTCATTATATGTTTTTATGCCTAGGTTATGCAAAGCCCCCATCAAGTAGTTGCCCTTCATATCTCTTAAAACACCATCAAAATTAAGTTTACAACATGTAATTGGAACTTTCCATTTTTCCTTGCCATCATCATTATTCTTAACAAATATCCCTCAAATGGAGAATAGACTACAGATACATTGATGAATATATAACATATGTATATTTGGGCAGTAAATCATCAAACAAAATATCCAAAATGTGTAGTCTAAGGTGTCTTCCATTATAGTACATCTGTATAATGACAAAACATAGCTTTTTTGTTGAAAATTGTTCCACTAATCATATAATATTAATACAAGTGCTAATCATACAAAAAAGGAAGATAGATTGTATCACACCCTGAGAGTACACAAAAATTCACATCAGCCTAAGGTTCAAAAGGCATTTTGCTAAATGGATTTTAATTACCATCAAAATAATTGAGATAACTTTATAGAATACCAGTCATATCGCCTTTCAAAATATCAGCAATAAAATCAATAAAATCAGTAAACATCATTTCAAAAAAGCTACAAGTATCAAGGTATGTATGTCCATTGGGCTGTAATGTCCCCTTTCAATTGATGGTCCAAATAATTTATTGGCTTATTTCATTCCCATATCCAAGCAAATATTACAAATATTATTAATTAATTAATGTTATTTTCCGAAGTGACTTAAATGGGACCAATAATAATTATCAAGTCACTTTAATTCCCTCCTAAAGTTAAATATTCAAATATTTGTGAGGGATAGGTTATCTCACGGGAGGTTACAAAAGGTGCATTCCGGAATGTCATTTTCATCATTGGAGTTTTATTCATTTATTTTCTTGAGAGCTTTCGAGCTTGAGGTTTTGGGGTTTCGGTGGTGAAACGAATCCACCCTAGCCTATGATAGTTGGCCAAATTCGTGAGTCTCCTTTTGAGACGAATTTGTAGGGATCGATATATTTGAATATTTCAAACACAATTGCATCCATTCTTTAGATTGGGCAATTAATTGCAGATATATATTTTGGTGTTCTTCATATTGCTACTACATACATTTTCTAGATTGGAGCGATTATTATTATTATTGGTTGCTATCTTTTCAGTTCAGAATAAGTAGTTCGATGTATTTTGTGTGAAAGGAGAATGGTTCGATGCTATTCAATATGGTATGAAGACAATAAGGAAGCCATCTAATTCCATTTTTTGGCGAAATTGAGTCAGATGGCTGTCTCATAATGTTTGGCCATATTTTAGTCTAGTGGCTTTAAATTAATAGTTTGCCACCTTTGTTTGGAAAGTCATGGCATATTGTTTACTACACAACATTGTATTGAAGGACCAATAAGATTATTTATTTTCCGCCCTCTTCTTTTCCAATCACAGTATTCATGGGGTCGTGATATTCCAATCTCAATCGTCCTACATATGCGAGCCGCTCCAACTTGCTAGCTGCATCATTAATCCACCCTAGCCTGTGATAGTTGGCCAAATTCGTGAATCTCCTTCGGAAACGAATTTGTAGGGATCGATATATTTGAATATTTCAAACACAATTGCATCCATTCTTTAGACTAGGCGATTAATTGCAGATATTTATTTTGGTGTTCTTCATATTGCTACTACAAACATTTTCTAGATTGAAGCAATTATTATTATTATTGGTTGCTATCTTTCCATGGTTCAGAATAAGGAGTTCGAAGTATTTTTGTGAAAGGAGAATGGTTTGATGCTATTCAATATGGTATGAAGACAATAAGGAAGCCGTCTGATTCCATTTTCTGGCGAAATTAAGTCCGATGACTGTCTCATAATGTTCAGCCATATTTTAGTCTAGTGGCTTTAAATTAATAGTTTGCCACCTTCATTTGGAAAGTCGTGGCATATTGGTTACTACACAACATTGTATTGAAGGATCGATAAGATTATTTATTCGCCACCCTCTTCTTTTCCAGTCGCAGTATTCATGGGGTCGTGAGAGTCCAATCTAAATCGTCCTACATATGCGAGCCCCTACATACTTGCTAGCCGCATCATTAAAAGGAAATCACACTTATTGCGAGTTCGCCATCTACACTATCGTGCATGCCTACCGTGTGTTTTTTGGGAGGCGAACACCAAGTTAAAATCATTCAAGTTACTCTAGATATTAAGCTGTCGTCAATATTGAATCGGCTGACTGGAATCCATGTGGAGGCTGTTACGGGAAGAATAGACAAACTAGTAGCTATTTAGTAGCAAATCAAGACCTCCTTGTCTGCCTATTACATACGAAAGCCGCTGCACCTTTGAGAGGAGTATCTTTGGATGGTGAATGTGTTGTTTGGTGAAGATATTAATATTGAGGTCAGCAATATTAATACCATTCCTACTAATGCATGATTAATTCTGCACAATTGTTGAGTGTGGTAACATGGATGATATATTTGCTTTGAAACTATTATTCTTAATTGAATAATTGAGTTTAAGAGAATTTGTATCTTAGTTACACAATATTATTACTGTTATCATTTTTATATTCATGTATGTTGGCAATAAATCAATGTATATGCTGGACCATTGAGAATAGTCAAGCAACCCTTGTGATAAGCTTAAACCATTGGAAATAACTCAAAACAACAAATTGTTTGACAAAATGCTTGCTCTATCAAACTATGTAAAATCGTAAAAATATGATCAAGTTGGGCAAGGGTCTTTACATGGGCATATCAAACAATTAAGGCACTGGAGCAACCATCCCACAGTTTGGCAGAGGAGAAAGTTCATTTGTTTTATCCTGCATCCATTCCATTTGACAAGGTTTTGAAAATCAATTATGGGCTACTATCCAGTTTGAATATCTTCTTGTTTTGAGGAATTGTCGTTTTGGTAAAAATTGTGTAGAGATCTTTTTTGTGTCAACATTTCAGATCACACTCCATGATCCATCATTAGGACAAGAATCAAGAAGTTTGAATATATTCATGTTCTTTATTTTTAGTTTCTTCCAAGGTTGGAAGAAATTCCAAAGCCATTCCAAAGCTTGAAATAGAATGGCTGTATGTATCAGCTGATATCAATACATATTGCTTTATTTATTTCCATGTTTCCACAACTCCAATAACTCCTAAAATTTGTCTCTAAAGAGATTTCACAAATTTCTTTGTTTGAAGTTCGATTGTGAATTTTGAAAATGAATCCACCCTAGAAGATGAATTGGATTGTCTGTCCAACCCACCAGCCCAAGGGTTTCGTCCTTGAGTTTTCAGCTCCATAATCCAGACAAAATAAGATTAGCCCAGCATCCCCTCCAAATGAACTCCCAAATTTTTTTATTCATCTCTCTATAACTCCTCTATTTTCTTGAAAATAGATATTTACTTTATAATTTTAACTCCTTATTTCTCCCAAAAAGTGACTTATTTAAAATATTTCACTTTTTTGACACAATAATCACTTTATTTAATAAATAATTAATTTAAGTCGTCATTTAACTATGCTTTATTTGAAAACTTAATTAATTATTTAATTATCAATTATTTTCTGCACCACCAACTGGAACTGCTAAAAATACAAAAATCCGATCGAAAGCGACAACTGAAGGTGCGAAAACCCTCCAAAGCTCCACGGAACATCAGATAACCCCTTTGACATGACTAACTGTCACTAAGAAAGCCAAGACTACAATCAACATTGACATGATCGAAAACAAGGACATTAAATGAAATGTGATTATGATTGATGCTGATTTTTTTAAGATAGACATGTCCATATTTTCCCACACATGCCTATGTACTAGCTTCCTAAAATGCGAATATTCTTCTCTAAGGAAAGACTCTACATTTTCTCAAGCATCTATGCACATATTCACACCTTGTATAGGCACATCTCTAATGTGCACCTTTGTAATGAAGCCAAAAAAATTTAAGACTTGAAATATTTCCTTTGTATGGGTGTTAGGCATGTGCCTAAATACTACCATTCATTTTTGCAAAAAAAATTCTCTTTATGGTGCACATGTTTGAAACCAAAATGCCATTTCACGTATACAAGTGCACATACACACTTCAAGTGCACTCTTGAAACTTAACCATTGAATGTCATTTTGAAAACAAACTAATCACCTTTATGTGGTGCATGTTAGAGGTCATGCACTTGCTACTATCTATGCCTTGATCATTTTGAATTTCCAAATTTCATTGTTTAGCATGCATCTCCATCATGGGACACACCTATGTAATAATTGCCCTAATTTCTTTTTATTTTTAAACTTGTTAGCTCCAAAACATAAAGTAATGATAAACAACTTTCTTCCACTTTCTTGTCACCAAGTTCCTAGGTGGGCAAGGTGAGAGCATACAATGGTAAGGATTGCATTAAACTAAATTGTTGAAAGTAAACCACTTGTTTAGTGGGGTGAGAAGAACACATCCACTTATGCAGTGGGTAGGCGGATACAATAATGAAAAGTAAACCAGCTCTACCACTTTTTAGTGGTGAGCGAAGTGCCAGACACAACTTATTCAATGGGGTAAGTACAATGATCACTTATTCATTGTGGTAAGCCAATAAACCACTTATGTAGTGGGTAAATAGACCACTTATGCAGTGGGGTAAGTAGCAAATCAAACAAGAGCAGGTCACTAAGGGTACTACCATTCAGTGTTATAATAAGAGCTCTCAAAATATGATGCAAAACAATTGCAACTCTACTGTTTGACTGCAAATAGGATAGAAATATGAGATAAACACCCCAAAAAGAACCCCAACTCAGAAGATAAGTTACCCCAGCAATGTATTGGCAAGTATACCTCACAAATGTGACCCAATGAAGTTTGTATCAGGTCTGATATACTGCTTCAACAGGTCTGATACACTCAAAAAGTCACCAGGAAGCCACAAAAATCATTCCAAAACACTCCAACACCGCTGTAGTTTGCCCCAAACTGAAAGCAATGTAGTCAGAAGACCTAGGCCCCCCTTAGGGACCCCAAACAGCAAGATAAAGTGGGCAATACACTTTTCCCAGACCTCACGCCCTCCTAGAAATGATACAGCCATGTCCTAGGGTGATTTAACTCCCAAAAATCAGAATCTTCACTTTGCCCTTGCAAACCTATCTCAACTTGGTCGCCCAACTCAAGAAGAACCTCTGCAA
>VDFB02049764.1:0-16003 GCA_007258455.2 Sequoia sempervirens
GATTAATGTTTTGACTACGTATAAATAAAGTCTCACTTTATTTTTATTGTTCACTCTTCTATTAATTCTCCAAAATCATATTCTTCTAAATAATTAAATAAACAAAGTATCCTAAAGGTGTTTATTTAATTAATCTTCCTTAATCCTGATTAAGAATTAGAGCACATGTCTACTACTTTTTCTTGTGCCACCTCACAAATGAAAATAAATAAGCCTATTTATTAATTAGAATTATCCTCACACACTTCCACCAATTGGAAAAAGCACATGGCTTTATTCTCCCACACTTCCAACACATTTGGAGTATATGGGTCTTTGTTTCACACACTTGGGTCTCCCATCCAAATGGCATGTTGCCCATTGGTCAAGAGATTCCTCCACACACATGGTATAAGTTGTCTTGGGTCATACAACATCCTCATTGTTTCCATCTCCACCTGCCTATTCTTTCTCCTTCAATCTAGGACTGGCTGAGCAGGGTGCCACTCTCACCAAATTTTTTGAGAAACTCCTATAAATACACCCCTTGCCTTTTATTTATCATCCTAATTTAAGTAAAGTATTATGCAGTTTCTAGGAGGTTGGAGCATCTTTGGAGTCTCTATAACCAGTTTTCATAAATACAGTTTTAATGCTGCATTTTCATCCTAGATTAAATATATTGCTTCATATTGCATTTTACCTATCCTCATTGCATCATAGTTTCATTTTAGATTAGTTTCCTTTTTGTTACATTTGGAGCATATGCATAATCATGAATAGTTCATTTTAGTTTCATATCATCTCACTCATCTCCATTTGCTCACTTATCATCAACATCATCCTTTGTTTATCATGGTATTCATCATCCTTTTCATCGTTTTGTTTCATTTAGAAGCATACCATCAATCCTTCCTACACACATTTGCACATAGAAATCATCTTAGCTTTCATATTAAGCATCAAATCTCATTTTCTCTGGTTGTTTATTTTAACAAACCATTGTGCCCAAAGAGATCTATGGGCCAAATGAAGTTTCAATAAACCTTAGAAATAGAGTGATACCGATATGTATTTGAAAGGTTTGATTGTATTACAAATAGAGTAGTTTACTTGATCAAAATTTGAATGTAAACAGTTTCATTAAGGTTTGTGTTGACATTAAATCTCCACATCTCGGGATACACACATAGTACCATAAAGGATTAGCCATAAATCGACTAATAACTCTCACTACATTGGTAATTTTGACTCTATAGACCAAAGCATACATCAAATTTTCAAAACTTGCATAAGGAACTTATGTCATGTCCTCCATCTCGATAGGAGATTTTGGACAATCCTCCATAGAAAGCTTCATCCCCTACATAATAAGAACAACTAATTTTTTGCAACTTGTAGTCATGTTGAATCTCTCCAACACATAGTTCATATACTTTCTCAACCCAGACAAATCTTTATATTAGATCTATTCCTTCCCAATACCAAGAATATACCTCACTACAATCTTAGATATTTAATCTCAAGCTATACCGAATAACCTAGGCTTCAAATTTGAAATTGTGCATTTTCCATTCTAATGAACAAATATATCATCCATATATATAGACAATAATGAGAATATGACCAATTTCAACCCTTGTATTGACATAATGGCCATATTTGGATTCATAAATCACAATGGTAACACATAGGTATCAAACTGGTACCGTGATCCTATAAGATTATTTCGCACCATACAAATATTTTCTCAACTTCCCACACTAGATTCTCTTTACCTTTCACAAAGAATTCTTAAATGGTCATGACATAAATTTCCTTCTCCAAATCACCATGAAGGAAAATTGTGTTCACAACCATTTTCTTGACTTCAAAGTCATAAGTTGTTGCAAGTGATAAAAATAACTGAATGGATTTCAATTTGGCTACATGAGAGAAAATCTCCCCATAATCTATTCCCTCCACTTAGGAATATCCCTTCATACCAACCTTGCCTTATGCTTCTTTAACACCCATTTGCATCCAACATTATTTTTTCCTTTTGGAAAAGATACCAGATCTCATCTAGCATAATTTTTCAATGCGACCATCTCTTCATTCATGCCTCCCATCCATGAATTTCCGTCACACATACCCATAGCCTCTCTAACAATCACAGGCTAATCATTGTTAGCAATCAAAGAAAAAAAGCAACTAGAATCCTACATAGAATACCCAAAGCTATTAGGTTGCCAGCTTTCACATGTAGACCTCCTCAACTATTGAGGTTTTGACTCTTCTTGAAAACTTCAAAGGTGTTATAGCTTTCCTCATCATCAGGTCCACTAGGAGTACACAACTCATCGCTCTCAGGAGTAGATGGAATTTGAACTACCTCCTGCTTCTCTTCATTCTCTGGTTGTAGAACAACTGTGGAAGGTTTTATCTCATGAAACAAGCGTGGAAGGTTTTATCTCATGAAATGTCATTTCACTGCAGTACCATCTCTACAACTAGAACCCAAAGCTTGCACAGTTGATGAAGATACACTTCACTACCTTGTTCTCTAACTTAAATATTTTCACACTAGCAGCATGAGCATATGCCTCACAACCAAAGACTCTGAGATGTCTTATCGAGGGCTTCTTGACATACCAAACCTCAATGATTTTCCTTTCAACAAGTGTCAAAGTAGGAGATCTATCAATTAGATAACATTCAAAGGCTACAAATTCAAGTCAAAACTTTTGTTCAAGGCCAACACCACTCAACATACTCCTAGCCCTCTCTATTAGAATTTTGTTTATCCTCTTTACAACTCCATTTTGTTGTGGGGGTATAGAGTTGTCTTGCTTCTCTCAATTCAATTGTCCTTATAGAACCTGTCCAAATTTGTAGAACAAAACTCACTACCATTATGCATCCTCAAGCACTTAATTTTCTACCTGGCTAGTTTTCAACAAAGGATTTGAATTCCCCAATTTCTAAGTTACCTCTAATATATCCTTAGTCTCAATGTTCGGATTGAATGATTAGCTAGGCTCACACAAGAGATCAAGTCTTTCATCCATACAGATATGATTAATTTTTTCCCAAAATAAAGTTTCAAAACTCCTCTAATTGTTTATCTTGAAGAACAAGTCTAAACTTAGCTACTAAAATTTCATCATTAGAGCTTGATTCATTTGGTTTGATGATTTGAGTAGCAAAATCAAACTCCATATTTATCATATTTATCTTAATGATATTAAGTGATTCATTAATAAATAAGGTACTATTCACATTAAGCTTTGGCTAAGTGTGAACATCACATAATGGAATAACATTCACCACTATGGATCACTTTTAATCCTCAAGGGATTGATTAACATGTTCTTTGAATTATTGAAGTACTTGAATCTCCTCAACTATATCAAATTGTAAACTAACCAAGTGCATATCAATTAATAAATTGAAACAAACCATTAACTAATAACAATTATTTATCTTTATTTTGACAATCATGAAATTTTTCCATTTCTAAATCTATTATTTTAGAACAATTTATTTACAAATGAATCATTAAATAAAATTAAAAAATAGATTACAAACATAGATAGCATGAATTTCGAGTAAAAGAAACGAGAAACCCATCTTCAAATATTTATTACCACAATCAATATATGTTGGAGTATTATCTTCCCTATGCCGGACATAAAACTTAGTCAAAGTAGCAAAAAAAAAAAAATTGTTAAAAAAAAGAAGATAAGATGTCACAATCAAAGTTACGTCGTTTTTTTTTCAAAATCTCCAAAAAAATATACAAAAGAACATATAAAAACTAAATGAAAATGCACAGTGAAAATTTGCAGAAACAAATCAAAGATGAAAGAAGACCATTTTTTTGGTTGATACAGGATAACCAATAAACCAGGGGTGCTCCTGCATCAAACACTCCTAGTAAAACCGGCGCCACATGGACCGGAAACGTCTAGCCATTGGAAAAGAGGGTCACAGTCTCCATCAAAAGAAGGGATGGATCTCCAAACACGATTGCATATATGGCTTTGAGAAGCAGCATAGTGGTTTTGCAAAGGATCCTAATGGTGCGATGATTGGTTTTGCGCTTGGGTTGCCTCTGCAGAGTTAGTGATGTGGTCGGCGCTGCTGTTGAGTGTCGATGGCCTGAAATGTTGGTTGCTTCTGTCAACAGGATTCGAGAATTACATAATTGCCTCTGGCGAACAACCGATGCGTTGAAATCTTGGGCGGATGGCGTCACCAAGGCTTCGTCGAGAGAATTATCGTGCATACTGTACGTTGTCTCGGAGGCTTGCATGAGACACCGAACGTGGATGTTGTAGTTTGTGGAGACGTAAGCCCATCCTCGGTTTCCTTGACCGCACTCATCACAGGGGGATGACAAATTTTGGGAAAGACGGACAGTATTGGAGGCGAATTGGGGGATTTTAGGAAGGCGTGCACAGGAGGGATGCAGAACGTCACCACTCGAGCTGCAGTAATACCTCAAACCAGATACAGATTTCTCACAAGCGGAGCACCACAGAAAGCCTTTAACAGAACTTGACAACAATTCCATTTTTGCACCACTTAATGGGTGGGGAATGGAAGGAGAAGCCATCGCACAGAAATTGTGCATGTCGTAGTCACAG
Organism: Sequoia sempervirens; assembly: GCA_007258455.2. NCBI lineage: Eukaryota > Viridiplantae > Streptophyta > Pinopsida > Cupressales > Cupressaceae > Sequoia > Sequoia sempervirens. The sequence goes on from VDFB02049764.1 coordinate 4,611, forward strand.
GCATCGCATCTGTATCTCCAACCAGTGCCTTTCTCTTGGCAACCGTCGCATATGTAGGCAGTACTCAGATCAATGGCCGCAAGGCTGTGGCCGTGGCTTCGAACACGTATGTCTATCAACATTCTCAATTCTCTCACAGAAATGATTTGAAGACTTTGTTGTATGCACAGTTTGGTGAGTGTATATAGACTTCTTAGGAAAATGTTTAGGGGAAAAGTCTTTGTCATGTAAAGAGAAACATTCTACGAAATTGTTACAGAAAAAGTCGTTCAAGTCATTGGAATCGTACAGAGGTATTTAGCATTGATGGACCATAAAAAACGGTCACAATTCGTAGAAAGTTCTTATGCTGAATGAACAAGAGACATCGTATCGTACACGTTATAGAACTCCCTTCGTAATTCATAGAAATTGATAGGGGAGAGAGCTACTAATTGGACGGGGTCTAATCGGTGACATTTTGATTATTTATTAATTCTAATTATTTCAATGACATAAGCAAATTTTAATCAATAATTTTTTTTTTCATTGTCATAATATACATAAATAAATAATGATTGCATACATAATATATACAATTTTTAAATATTAATATTAATTATATCTAAATGTCTACACTCTCTTCCAACTTTTAAATCTCATTTCCTCTCACCTAATTCATTTCTAGCATTTATTTCACTCTCATCTACCATTGTACCTAATATTATAAACAACATATAAGAGTCACCATAAATTCAAAGGTAAACAATACATTTTCTTAATAAAAAGAAACAAATAACAAAATTAATCTATGAAATGAATTACAAAAAATAAAAATTCAATCTATAAAAATTGAAGAAATCCTACTCAATCCATGACAATAAAAAACAACCAATAAAAACAAGTCCATAAATCAAAAAATAGAAAAATCAATATTCAGAATGGTATAAAATTCAATGTTGAAAGTAGTAATTTTTTTTCTCTATATCTATTTAAAATTTTAACTATTTACATTTCTCTATACCATCTATGCTCCTACATTACTATTAGTTATATAAAAGTTCCAATTTGCAGCTATTCTAATCAACTAGGTATTATTCAGGTGCCTTACCTTGATTTTTTTTTCACTCACATTTTGTTAAATCATACCAATTTCTATTAACTTTCTATGAAATAAAAATATAAATTAATGTTAAATGAACTACATAAAGTACTTATATTTAAAATATTTTCTTTTAAGTGTCTAAAGAGTTGAAAAGAAAATAATATATAGATTGTTAAACAAAGAAATTTATGGTTAGCATTGAAAAGTAGCATCTAAAGTTGAATTTTAAAAAATAGTGTAATTACTCAAATATCTTTAGGCTAAATAAAACTAAATTAAAAAATATTGTATAAAATATAAAACATAAAATCATCATGAAAATTTGTGTTAATATATTCTTAAACTCTTCAGATTTTTATGTGCAAGTTCTAATAAACTAACGAAGGCATCTTACCATTTTGTATATTTTTTCTTTCTATATTTATGTGGATATCGGTACACATTTTCAATTCTAATGCAAATATTAGTCTGGAGAACTCAAGATATGCAAGAACCAAGAAAGAAATATAAGCCCAAACTTCATAGTTCTCATGATCTTGTCATTTACACAATATCATAAATGTAATATAACACCATAATAAACTCCTACATAAGAATAATCAAGCATATCTTATATTCTTGTATTTTTAAGTTGATAATTTGTTCCTAAATAAAATAAGATTAATTAGCAGGTGATTTTTTCCAAGGGGAAAATTAGATTGTCAAAAAAATATTTTAATCTTCCACCATATGATTTCAACATTGAACTTATAATTATTTGTAGTATATGTAAAGTTTATGAATGTGGCAGTACTAGGTACAATTTTTTTCATGTATTTTTTGCTTCAAAAATTCATTTACAGAAAATAAATATTTCAAGTTGCTCTATAAGATTTGTTATTATTTTGGAGAGAAAAATTACTTAAAGAATAGAATAGTAATACAAATCATAAAATATTTAAAAAAAAATTAATGTATAATAATTGTTTGGTAAGTAACATATATATATTTTTATTTGACATGATTGGTGCTTTATAACAAAAATTCAAAATTTTAGATTTTTTATTTAATAATTTAATATATTAAACATGTATAATTAAATTAGTATAGATATTTTAAAAAAAATTATTTAAAATTAGTTAGAAATACTAATTTAGATTTTATTTTACTTTAAGTTCAAGAACTAACAATTTCACTTTGGTGTGCAAAGAGTATGTCAAAGAGGTAGGGAAGCTCAATTAGAGAAAATGTTGGTGCAACATAGTAGTTGAATTAAATTTTTTTAATATTAGAAGAAAGAAGAAATTGAAACAATTTTTTATATAAATTTTTTTTTTTTTCTATATATTTGTAAGTGATATTGCAAATAAGATTGAAAAGGAAACAATGATGTCAAAATTTTATTATTCAAATAAGATTGAAATTCAAAAATGAAATCATTGTTTTGAGAACACTCAAATAAGAAATGCTTTTTGGTTATGATAAAATCATTAAATTGGATAAAAACAAAACACTTATTGAACCAATATTCAATATTCAAGAATTATCAAATGGAAATAAGCTATAATAACAATAAATACATTTTCAAGCATGAGTGCAAGAGAATTCTATTCAATGAAAACTAGTTATGTTTTTTTTTCATTTACTAACGAACAATATAATGTGAAAAAAAAGGTATAGATTAAATAAACAAAGGAAGGAAAAAGGAGTTTTTGTAGCCTTTACTATGAAAATACGGGGAATAGGTGAGGTAGTTTTTGAATGGGGGTAATCTACCTATTTCCCTACTTTCATTAGGAAAAAGAGATCCCCTAGGGAAATATTGACTTTAAACCCTTAGGTGAGTCAATCTTAATGGAGATCTTGTTGTTTTCCTTATGAATGAGGATGGGATAAATTAGCCTGAAATGAAATTTTGGGAGACAAATCAAAAAATACCAAATAAATCCAATTATGCAATGTAACACTTGAATCATCAATTTAAAACCTCAATCTAACAAAATCCACATACGTTTGATAGATCTGAGAAGGATATGATTTTATGCACCTATCACCAAAAGTAGTTGTTGAGAGTCCTCTTGGGAAAAATTCTCCCTAGAGAGAATGAGTCATTGTAGGTATTTTTGCTCAACTTTCAAGGTCCTCTGGAGATGGATTTGAGATTTTTTTTGTAGTAGGTTTCATTATCGGAAAGTCAAAAATAAATTTGGGATATGAGTTTATGTGTCTTGAAAACTTTAATGATAACTTTTACAACTTTGCAAAATTGTACTTTTGATCAATATTCAATCCTTCTTCACTTACAAATTTGTAAACAAAATAGAGAAAAATATTTGTTTTTGGTGAATTGGGGTTTGCCTTGGTCAAACCACATTTTGGTAATTAAACCTTGAAATGAAATGAAACATGAATGGAAGGAATGATGAATGAGAAATTGCTTGTTGCAACTCACCAAAACCTTGAATGGCTATCCTTGGAGGACTAAAATCTAGTGCAGGAGCACCCATAGGTCAATTTATACCTCCAAGGGTCAAAACTTGGAATTTGTGTTGGTTTGTGTTGTTTTCATGCAATAAGGTCTTTCTAGACCATTTCATGTCATTTGGAGTCTAGGTTGAGTCATTAGGTGCATGGTAGGGTCTAAATGTAAAAATTGTCAAAGTTGCATAATGTTGTCAAGCAACATTTTGCACTTTTGTGACATATGGGTATAATGATGTTTAGTTAGTCTATAATTTGAATTGTGGTTAGTGACCATTGGGAACATGTTTGTAAGTGTTTAAAAATCCTTGTTGCACTGAGGAGAATGTTGATTGTTGTATTTTTGGAGTGAAAGCAATAAAATAATTCTATTTTATGCAAATTCTAACATTTTACTGTTATTACCTAGTGTAGTATGGATCTGTATGACCCCGTACTAATCTAGAATAAATTGTGGATGAAAATTTATTAAATCCAATTCCTATTTTCTTTGGTTGAATGTAATTTCATTAAGATTCAAGGGATTTGTGTTAATTTCTTCCTAGATTGGTCTAAACCCTAGGTAGGGTAACAGATGAACAAGTAAAATGTATAAATCTCCATTCCAACAATAGAAACTCCTAAAACTTGGTAGAATGGATTGTGTTTCCATGTATTTTTATGTTTCAATGTTGCAAAGGTAGGAGAGGGATTTTGGCATGTGTGGAGATGCTTGAAGGTCTAATATCTCCATGTATTAGACCTAGGAACCTTAGAGACTTAGGGAATTTGTTGCAAAGTTGTTAGAGAATGATCCATGAAGGAGGAGTCTACTGAGGCCATAAATGTTGTGTTGGAAGCATTGGAATAGGAGTAGAGACCCTAGAACCTAAAAATTCAATTGCTACCAAGCCTAATTACCCCATTAGGCCTAATTAGAGGGAGGACAATCAAATTTAGAGCCCCTCAGTAGAAAGAAACCCTATATTATTCTTGGATATATGGAAGAATGGCCAAAAGGATATCCTAAATGGGTCTCCTTTTCTATAGATCAGGTCTGCTTCAAAAGTTATGTTTGAAAAGGCCTTTTTGAAAGGCTACTAGGAACAATGGTGGTTTGTGAAGGAAAACACATTGATTGATGATTTGAGATTTTCAAGAGTTATTTTTTTAGTGTGTTGGAACATTTTACACCTCTGCTTTGCATTAAATTTGTATCAGAGCATAGTTTGTTTAGAAGAGGGAAAATTTATTTAGTGAAGAGAAGCAAGAATGCCTCCAAAAGGGAATCCAGATGCCAAAGAGGTGAATGAATTGAAGGAGAAACATGCAAGAGAGATAAGACAAGTGAAGGAGTTGATATAAGCCCTTGTAGCCAAACTTGTTATAGTTGAAACAAGTTAGAAAAGATGAATGGTCACAGGAGATTTGAGTGATTGAGAAGGAGAAGAAGGGGAGGAGGAAAGCTCCCAAGAAGGGTCCAAGGAAGAGATGGATCCTGATGACTTGAGAATGGAAAAACTATTAAACGTAGTCAACGAAGAGGGTCCCAAGATAAAGATGGATTTACTAATGTATGGAGGAAAATTGGACAGTGAAGAACTCCTGGATTGGATAAGAGCACTAGACAACTACTTTGAATATTAAGATGTACTAGAAGAATAAAGGGTGAAGTTTTCCAAGAAAAAAATGAAGGTTCATGCCTTAATTTGGCCAGACTATGTACAAGATGAGAGGATAAAGAAGGGAAAAATTAAAATTACCTCTTGGGATAGGATGGTCACTAAACTCAAAGGAAAATTCCTACCTTGTGACTATTCCATTTAGTTATTCAGAAGACTTCAAAACCTTAAGCAAAAAGATATGGATGTGAAGGCCTATACAGAGGAGTTCTAAAAATTGAGCATAAGGGAAAGCCATATAGAAGATGATGTCAAAAAAGTGGCAAGATATATCAATGGGTTGAGATACAACCTTTAGGATGAACTAAGCCTCACAAACCCAAGAATGGTGGAAGATTGTTGTCATTTGACCATAAGGGTTGAAGATAAGTTGAGGAGAAGGCAAGAAAAGAAAAGCAGGGTTAGAAGAAGGAATTCTAGAGGAAGAAGGGCGTTTGTTGGTAGGGGGTAGTCCGAAAGATCATGAGGTGAAACAAGTAACAATCAAGAACAAAATTTAGACTCAGGTGGCAACTTTAGAGGGAAAAGACCCAATAATAGGGGCATATTTGGAGGACAAAGAGGAGGATCAAGTGGATTCACCAAGAAATGTTATAAGTGCAATAAATTTGTAGGCCATCAAGCATGGAAATGTACTAAAAATCAGTCCACCACTTCGTTTGGATGAGAAAGATGAAATCAGTTTGTGTAAGGAGAGGATAATGAAAGTGTGAATTCTCTATCACATAATGTTGATCCAGAAGTTGGCGAGCCTCTCATGGTGAGAAGGACTTTGATAAAAGTACCAATGGAAAAGGAATAGGTCCATAGAGAAAATCAATTTTCAAAATTGCATGTAAGTGCCTAGGTAAATGTTGTAGAGTTGTGATTGACTCTGGTAGTACTAACAATTTGGTTTCTGTTGAAATGGTAGAAAATATTAAGTTGAAAAGAATCCCTCATGCCAATCCATACACAATATCTTGGCTTAACAAAGGGTAGTAAGTAGTTTTGAATGAACAAATTTGGGTAGATTTTCACATAGGGGATATAAGGATAAGGTCTTGTGTGACATTTGTTTTTGAGTAGGCCTTGGTAGTATGATAGAAAGGAAATCTATGATGGGAGGAAAAAAAATTCCATAGAAAAGGATGGGGTTTCTTACACCCTCACACCATTGAAAGATGAAATCCTAGATTCTCAAGTAGGATAGATAGTGTGATGTTGGTCAATGAGGAGTTCCTAAAGACCATGGAAGAGGAAAATGTGGGTTTTTCCATCATAGTAAAGCCTAGATCTATCATGGCAACAGAAAAGAAAGAGGATTTTCCTTTAGAGATAAGAACATTGTTGAAGAAATATGCTAATATAGTGGTTGATGAGATTCCCAACACCTTGCCACCTATGAGGGACATTATATACCACATTGATCTCATTCCAAGGGCTAGTTTGCCCAAAAAAACTGCTTATAAGATGACTCCATAGAAAAATGAGGAGATTAAAAGGCAAGTGCAAGAATTACTTGATAAGGGGTCGATTAGGGAGAGTTTGAGTCCTTGTGCGGTTCCCACAGTTCTAGCACCAAAGAAAGGAGGTGAGTAGAGGATGTGCACTGATTCCAGGGCCATCAACAAGATCCCAATAAGGTATAGATTTCCCATTCCAAGAATTGAATATCTAATGGATTTTTTGGGTGGTGCATGCTACTTTTCCAAGATTGATCTCAAGAGTGGGTACCATCAAAACAGAATCAGGCCTGGTGATGAAAGGAAAATAGCCTTTAAGACAAATGAAGAGTTGTATGAATGGCTTGTAATTCACTTTGGTTTGTCAAATGTACCTAGTACTTTCATGTGGTTGATGAATTAAGTGCTCAAACCTTTCATTGGTAAGTTTGTTATGGTATATCTTGATGACATTCTTGTTTTCACTAGGACTAAAGAAGAACATTTACAACATTTAGATTTTCTTTTGAGAAGATTTCATGAGGATAAACTAATGATAAACTTGAAGAAATGTGAGTTCTTAAAAATAGAGTTGGTTTACCTTGGTTTTGTGGTCACCAATGGTACTTTGAAGATGGATCCAAGTAAGGTTGAGGCTATCCTAAGTTGGCCTACACCCAAATCAGTGACTAAGGTGAGGAGTTTCCATAATTTGGCTAGTTTTTACAAAAAATTCATAAAAGGTTTCAATCATTTTTGTGCTCCTATTATTGATACTATTAAGGGTGATGAAAAGAAGAAGTTTGTTTGGTCTAGTGAGACTTATAGAAGTTTTGAATATTTGAAAAAGAAGGTAGCTAAGTAGCCTATATTGACTTTTCTTAGTTTTGACAAGGTCTTTACCATTGAATGTGATGGAAATGGCCATGCTATAGGTGATGTACTAAAGTCAAGTAAACAGGCCTATTTTGCTCTTCAGTGAAAAATTGTATGAAGCCAAGAAAAGGTATTCTTCCTATGACCTTGAAATGTATGCAATGGTGCAAGTATTAAAGGAATACAAACATTATTGGGCATGACATGGATAGGAGTTTGTAATATGAAATATTATTGGGAATGACATGGATAGGAGTTTTCAATGTAACCTTTTCAACTCTCACATGTATTGTTATCACACAAAAAGGTTGCTTTCCCACAGTATCAAAATGACATATAGATAAAGAGTCCAGTTGAATTTAGCTTTTTTACACTCCAATATTATCTAGAAGGTTTACACTACAAAAATTAAGCACCAAAACATTATTAATAAGAGTTATTTTTATTCCACATCTATTAATTTTAGCCACTATCATCAAAGCACCATTTTATTTTTACACTTTTGATGGAGATAACTTGAATCTTGATGGAATGTAATGTGTAATCTGATTGAGTTCATACCTTGAAGTAGGGATGCTACATCATTTGGTTGTGAAATAGGATGGATAATGTAGACATGTCAAATTTGCATCATGCATAATCATATTCCATTCATCAAATAAATCAGGACTTTATTTAAATCAAATCCTAAATCATATTCCATCATTTTCTGATTTAAATAAATCAATTATCAAAGTCTTGAAAGTCAAATCATCTAATCAACATTAAATCAGCATAATCATCATCTAACCCTGATTAAATGTTAATCCCATCCCACTTGCATTATCTAGATATCTCCACTTGCACAATAAATCAATTTTATTGATTTATTAAAACACTCATTTTCCCTCAACATGACAAGTCAAACATGGCATTTATTGCTCTTTTTTCTTGTCCCCCTCTCAAAATTTATTGCAAATTTGAATTCAAATTCTCCCTCTCATGGGCACTCTTCCCAAATCTTGCACAACCATCAACCAATCACCACTTGACAAGTGTCCTCCTATCATTGGCAGAATCTTTAGTCCCACATTGGTCCCTCTTCAACACTCAGCATTTGAAAATCTTTAAATACAAGCTTCATCTTTGAGCAAATCCTTCACAATTTTATGCAAGGTTACTCTCTTCATTTGAGATTTGATCTTGTTCATCATCACTCCACCATCTTCATAGCATTTTCATCTTAAGCTTTGATCAAGGATTGGGAAAGGGTCACTAGCACATGTGACACCAATCCAATATGGGATAGGTTTAATGTCATGTTTTTGTATGCTTTTATTTGGCTTCCCTTGTTTCATTTATAGCATGATTAACATGGCTTATTATTCCATATGGATGTTGAAATGTTGCTATATTTTAAACTAACCAAATGCAGATTTTAGCATCTACAAAATGGCTAGAAGGAGGGCATAGACTCATACTTGTTTGAAAATTTCACCATCTAACATGCTGTTAATATCTGAAACAGGAATAAGTCTCTTTTAAAATTTGTTTGAGGGAGAACTTACGGATTGTTGTCACTCTGTTTTTTTTAATTCATGCCTTATCTATGCTTCTGTATTTTGCATGCTTGTCTACAAGGGTCATATGCTATGAAACTTCATTTTACACTTGCTAATGGCTTTTGGTTTGAAAGTATTTTTGAATGACATTGTGGACGTAGATTTTAGTCTGCCAATTGCATTATTTTAAAAAAATAAATAAAAAATTGCAAAGCTTGTGTGATACAGCTTTAGGCCTGTCAATTACATTTGCTTCAAAATTTCTAAAGCCTTTCAGCAAATCCATTTTGTGCATATCCTGTACTCGCTGCACCCTGTTTTGAAGGCATTCTTTTTAGATCATACGTGCTTTTGTTTTCTTTTAATGCTTGCGTGTATACCATAGCACTGCTAGTTATAACATTCTGACAGAAGCTCCTGCGCCTATCTTGCCAAAGCTCTTGCACTAATGCAATCCTCGTATTCGGCCATATATTGATGAGGGCACTATAAGCAACGTAGGAGCTATAAATGATCTTACTAACTTTCTGCACCAGCCTCATCATTGTCTTGGGTGCAGCTTTTGTCTACATTCACTCACAAAGCCTGACCAATAGATGAACATACTTATCAACAATGTATTCAAAAAGGTTACCAACCATGTTTAAATCGAGAGTTCATCTTTGAGTTTGCCTTTCCCAGTCCAGGATCTGTGCATTTTAGAGTCCATCTTTGAGTTTGTATTCTTTAGCGACTGCTTGAAAGTTCCTGATACCAGCAAACTATGCGCATACCCTGCTATCATTTACATTCCATGAGGCCGCATTCTATAAGAGAGAAGTCTGTTATACAATCTACGTGCTTGAATCATTCTGTCAAAAAGCTCACGGGCCTTATCTGTGCTTATCTCTATTTACGTCAACCTCAGTGTATCTGTTAACTGCATAAGCTTGAAAAATTATGTGTTCCTACAACCAATGCGTTCCATAAGCTAACATCTCTTTTTCTTTCTGTCCAACCAGGCACGCAAGAGACATCCTGCAGAGTTAAAACAAAAATCCATGATAGATTTGATCAAGCCATGCATTGAATGTATTTGGCTCCCCAAGAGACAGGGCTCACGAGTTGCAACGCTTCCATACACAATGCGTATCTGTTGGACTTTACAGTTGAATGAATTTACTTAGTTATTGTAGATATATATGGTATCGCTTTTGGCGCAGGTAGAAAGGCTTCAGTTATTGTGAAATCCGCCTTTACATCTACTAACTGCATTCGCTTGGAAGCTTTTTCTTTTTCTGTTGCTGACTGTTTGTGTGTGTTGAATGAACCCTCATACCAAGCTGCATTTGCATAAAAGTCTAAAGAGATCATTGAATTATCGTTAAATTGCATGTTCGCTACCGGCGATCTTACGGTTTTGAAACATGTGCCATTAGATTTACATGTGTAGGAGGTTAATAATATCTATGGTGCGCGTATTTAAAATGTTGTCCTTGAATAATATTGGCGGATGAAGAGACTCATAGATTGTGGAAAAATTAAAAAACATCATTCACTCGGAATACCGTCTAATATCAGATCCCCATGCATTTTTAATCTTATGTACATTTAACTGTTTGAATATTTGGCGTTATTCTACTGAGATTATTCATTTCAAAATCTACAGGTGTGTGGACTTTAATGTTGGCGGACTTCCTTCTCTAAACTGCCAGCTGAGAGGATCTTCCATTCACAGTGGATCAATGGGATATGATTTGAGTGTTTGATACAAATCTCTCTGTTATTTTCAAAAATTATGTCTGTTAAAAAGATCTTTAATGTCTAATAGATGCATTCATTTGAAGCGATGGCTTTAAAGGCTTCCTGCAAGTTGCATGATGCGTATGCTTTGGGGAATTAAACCCGAAACTTGGTTACATCTCTACCATTTTACATATCACTTTGTTCAATGCATGGTCTTTTACAAGCTATTATTGTGAACTGATATTACTTTGATAAGGTGGGACTTTGTGAAAATTGATGTTCCACCTAAATAATTCAAGTAGTGTCTGATTTTATCACTTTGTTGGACCTTTAGCGATCATTTGTGATAATCTAATGATAAGTGATATTATCCTTTTTTTGTAAGTTTCATGTTATTGAAGTGTGACTTTAGAGTCTAGTTTAATATAAAAGCATGATTCACTTATAAAATATTGCTTATCATGATCATCTTAAAATATTCATCTTTTCAATTAAGATCATGCTATTGTTTAAAGTTATTTTGATCCTCACATAATTGTCTTTTGTTTTTATAGGTACCAAAAGCGAACAAAGGCAAGTGAACAAGGTACAAGAAAAAGCGAAAAGTCAACAAGGAGGAGGC